>VZRE01002714.1:0-76633 GCA_013396775.1 Cephalopterus ornatus | reverse complement strand
GAGCCGGGCCCAGCCGAGCCCAGCTGAACCCAGCCCAGCCCAGCCCGTCATGGCGCCGCTGGTGCTGTACCACTGGACGCAGTCCTTCTCCTCGCAGAAGGTGAGGGGGGCGCGGGGCGGCGGCCTGCGGGCCCCGGATCGCCCGTCCCGCCGTGCCGAGAGCCCCTGCCCGCCCGCGGGGGGCGGGGTGGGGGGATGGAGGGAAGAAGCGCCCGTGGCTGCGGCCGAGACGGGCCGGGTCCGGGGAGTTCACCCCGGGGTGAGCCGTGGTGCCCTTGCAGGTGCGGCTGGCAATAGCTGAGAAGGCGCTGAAGTGCGAGGAGCGCGATGTAAACCTGCCGCTGAGCGAGCACAACGAGCCGTGGTTCATGCGCTTGAGTTCTTCCGGAGAAGTGCCTGTCCTGATCCATGGGGAAAACATCATTTGTGAGGCAACGCAGATTATTGATTACCTGGAAGCGACGTTTGTAGATGGTAATCCCGCAGGCATTTCGATGTGAGATCCTTCCCCTCGCCCCATAGCGTGCCAGCAGTGCTGGGGGCAGCTCTGTGTCGCTGTGGGAAGGTTCACTCAGGACAGAAAACGCTTAGTCTCACAAATAAGTGGGCTCTCCTAATAGCTGGCAGTAGGGGATGAAAACACGTTCCTTTAAAATGAGCTGAAGGCCTTCCAGCAGTTTCTCAGCCCTCTCAAGTAAAACCTACCACTGTCCTCCTTAACCCTACAGGAAGGATGGAAAGAAAGGAATGGCCCTAGCACTGTGCTGTGCTAACCTTGAGATGACACTGCCATGAAAAATAAAGTGTTGAACAAAGGTGCATGACTGTGGTTGTCAGGCAGGTCCAGATTCTCTGTGAGATAAGTAACATGCTTAATTCCAGAATAATCTTGGGTGGAAAAATGAAAGCAGAACAAGCAAATTATTTTTGGAGCCAAAACGGAGTGAAAAGGTAGAAGAGTAGGAAGAGAAACCTCAGAAGTGATCACGTGCAGGCTTTTGAAGTTCTTTGTGTCTGTATTGCCGAAAAAAAAAAACCTACTTCAATTTTTGAAGAAAATGCAGAGCTGTATTTTTTGTAGGTGTGAAGATGGCAGCATTTTGTATTTCAGGTATTTAGTGCTGCGATTTCTAAGGCCTGAAGAAAACTTGATTGTTGAGAGAACATAATTTGTATTTAATGCTGGCTTTAATCAAAAAAGAAGGAGTCAGGGCCCAGGTAGATCAAAGGCAGGGTAAAACTCAGTGGTATGCAAGAATATTTCTAACCATGCTTTGAGTAGGATTTCTATACTGTAATTTTTGCAAGCACTACAACAGTACTAATATTTCAGCCTTAACAATTTCCTGGAACCTCAGCTGTGCCCTACCGTGAGAGCATTATAGGGTTATATGTCATGGTTACCCATTCCTAGAAGAAAATAACAGATGCTGAATCCAGTTTTCTGATTTGAACACCTTAAATATGTATTTATATGTGTTGATGCATGGGAATTGGAATTATTAAAACATTTTAGAATGAAGTATGTGTATAAACATTTCTCTGAGCTGCAATAATACTATTGAGTTATGGTGGGGAGCAAGTGAAGCTTTCTTAACTGTGGCTAGTTGGACATCACTGAAGGAACTTTGGTCAATTACATGGTTCTTAACTTTATTTTTAACTTTGTATTGCAGAGGAAGTACCAAGATTAATGCCAGAAGAGGGGAGCATGTATTATCCAAGGGTGCAGCACTACAGAGAGCTTTTAGACTCCTTGCCTATGGATGCCTACACACATGGCTGCATCTTGCACCCTGAGTTAACAGTGGACTCCCTGATTCCAGCCTATGCTACCAGCAGAATTCGTAGTATGTACTGGTATAGCTCTGACTGTCTATCAGTAGGCTTTTGCATTACATTCGTCTTCTTAAATGCACCTTAGGCAGAAGATATTGAGCACAGTTTATGCATTTTAGTTGCAGTGATTTGTCCATATACTTTTTATTGATTGTGTAGTCTCTTATGATTTGAAAATGGGAAAGAGGAAGTGTCTTTTTTGAGGTGTCCATTAATTTTTTACTATGATAAACTTTTAATTAATGCTTTTATGTTTCCTTCTAAGCATTACAAAAGAACTTAGTAGTTCTAGGACAAGGATCAAATCCCGACAGCATGTCTGGATGATGATTCCCTGTTTACATTATATTCTGAGATCTTTAATTTTTTGTCGATGTCAGTAGTTTATATTGTGTTGATTTTTTTGTATGATATTTTAGAATGCTCCATAGAACACTGTCAAATACTGCGGAGACTTTGAAATGTAATACTACTATACTATTACTAAGTTCATGATATCGTAAAAGGTGATACTGTGTTAGTTTGAGAAATTCTATTTCCAACAAATTGTGTTATCCTCCCCCTTAAAATTTTTGGTAAGTCAGTTCTCTTATTAGAGAACTTAACCACACTTTTATGTTGTCAGAAGTAACGGCAGGTAGTTAATTTTCCATATAGTTGCATGAATTATATTGCTGAAGTAACATAGAATCATGGAATGGGCTGGGTTGGAAGGGACCTTAAAGATCATCTAGTTACAACCCCACTGCCATGGGCAGGGACACTGTCCACTAGAGCAGGCTGCTCCAAGGCCTATCCAGCCTGGCCTTGGAGACTTTCGGGGTTGGAACATGCACAACTTCTCTGGGCAACCTGTTCCAGTGCTTCACCACCCTCACAGTAAAGAATCTCTTCTAAATATCTAATCTAAGTATACCCTCCTTCAGCTTAAAGCCATTCCCATTTGTCCAAAAAATCAATTATTCTCCTACATCAGTGTTCTGCCTGGTTTAGTGTTTGTTTTTTTTTTTCCTCCAAATGTGAATGAAAAGTGTTTATTGAGCAATTGTGCTTTATTCATAGGCATTGTTGATACTATTTTGTCTTCACATGGTAATAGTCAGTGCTTTTATTATGGTTCACGTTACAACATTGTCTTCTGCATTTCTCACTGTATGTATCCTTACCCTCTAGCTTCTAGTTGATATAAATTGTTATCAGTTTGCACATGTACATAGTGGTAGAGCTAAAATTATCACTTATCTAATTTGGGATGTTTTCTTACCTTTTTATACTCAAAGCATAGCCTACTTTTTTGATTTGAAGCATTTTTTTTAATAGCTTGTGGATGTTCCTAAACAATGCCTTTGCATGTTCAAACTTCTCGTGGATGGTTTAGTTTTCAGTTTTGAAAAGCTAATCTTTTTCAGACTGCTTGGTGTAATAAGGCATGAGCCAGTTATGTATTATGTTTATGCATGCCAAATCCAAGCAAGTAATTAATTGCTTATGTAAGATTTTAGTTGTGTGATTACATCCTTCAATTTCTTCATATACTATGCTGAAAGATGGCTCTCACAGCCATGTCAGGTTGAAGTGAATATATAAAACAGTGAGTTCATTATTCTCTAGAAAGAATTTTTATCAGTTTGATTTATAAGACTTAATTGGAACTAAACTTAATTATCAAGTACCAGTGAGAGGTGATTCATGCTCTATAATTATTCTTTTGTTCTCAGTTTATTACTAGAAAAACTTATTTTTAGAAGACTTCTAATTCACTACCTTTTGGTATTCTAGATCTCTATGTGTGTCATTTTCCAACAAAGTCCCATTTTAAGGAGAGAAAAGGCTATACACACATAGTAGAAATCAGTAAAATTATCTTAAAATTTTCACATCATTCCTTCTTTAAGTCATGTAATGAATGTTTTTCTAGAACATTTGCATAGTCCTTAATGAACATTTCCAAAAGGGATCACATACTTTGGTGTCACATTCTAGCTAACTGAAAATGCCATATTCAGTGGTATTTAGGCTTTTGCTTTGAAATTATGCATGCAACCTACAGTGACCTTCAATAAATCTCAGTGTGGGCCTGTCTGCACTTTCACAGCATGACAGGTGTGTTAGGAACTGAGGTACAAAAGCCTCAGAGACCTATTTGTAGTAGAATTTTATGGATTTAGCACATATTTTGGCAACAAAATGTTTTTTTCTGAATAAGAGAAAAGTATTAACAAGATTTTCTCATTTTTGCACTACTACAGAGGACATTGCAAACTGATGAGCTGAAGGTGTGGTGGGATCAATTTAAGTAGCAGTTAAGTTTTCCAAAACACAATGTTTCTAAGTCCTGACTTGGAGCTGATGCTCTGTTGAAGTACCATTTCCTATTTGGTGTGATATTTGTACACAGGCCTGTGGATCAGTCCCTGTGGATTGCATTGTGAGTGCGTTTGGATATCTAATATTTGTCATTCCTTTTTTTGTTTGGCTTGGGTTTTTTGTGGTGGTTTTTTTGTGTTTGTTTTTTGTTTGTTTGTGTTTTTTTGTTTTGTTTTGTTTTGTTTTCCAATCAGGCCAAATAAGTAACACAGAATCAGAACTGAGGAAACTTGCAGAAGAAAATCCGGACCTTCAAGATGCCTATATTGCGAAACAGAAGCGCCTTAAAGTAAGGAAGCTCTTTGTATTCCCCCACTTTATTATGAGCTTGTTAGTATTAGATTTTTTTGTCACAATGTAAACATTTGTTTCACCTGTCATTACCAGTAGTGTCATGCAGTGGTTTAACCCTTCAAGGCATGAAGCAGCCTGCCCCCCAGATCAGCTACACACTTCAAGTGTGTGCTGAAGTACTGGACTGGTCCTACTGACTTCAAAGGTAAGTACGCATCAGTGCTGGTGTTGGGCTGTTGAGCACCCTGCAGGGTGAGGCAAACCTCAATATGTAGCATCTCTAATGTTTTTCTTCCGTTATCTGAATTGCCACCAGAATCTAAATGGTATCCAGCTGACTATGTGGAGAAAATAATCACGTTTTATGAATAAACGCTGTAGTATCTTAAGTAAAAGGTTCTCTGATAAAAATATAAACTCTGTATGATGATTAAAACACTAACCTGTGTATATATTTAGTCTAAGCTGCTGGATCATGATAATATAAAATATCTAAAGAAAATACTGGATGAACTGGAAAAAGTTTTGGATCAAGTTGAGACTGAATTGCAGCGTCGAAATGAGGAAACACCAGGTAGACTATTATTATTGCTAAATCCTTTGATCCTTGTGTTTCAGGAGACTGAGTAAGCTTGTCAGCACCATTATAGAACTGGTTTTAATGTGTCCGATTGATTACTTTTAGTATGTAGTGATCCAGCATCACAAAAGGGATCAATACTGTTTTAAATACTAGCTTACTTTACTGTTGCTGTCAGTGAGTTCTCACTGTCTTATGAGAGTGCTTGATCACATTCTTAGTATGGTATTCTTAGCTGCACAATTTTTCAGTATTTTATCAACTAAGTCAGAAAAGCTAAAACTACAGAATGTTGGTGTTGTAATTGTAGGCCTCAGTTCACTATAATCATCACAACCTGGAAGTTTAACATAGGTTTATTACAGTCTTGTTTAAATACTCAGATGATATTTGTGGTACATGCAGAATTAGCAATCTGGATAATTGCTTTAATTGTTAGGCATCCCCTTCCTTCACCCTTTTGGAAAGCAGTCCTATTTACCTGCCAAATGAAAGTCAAATTTTCACAGAATCACAGAATCATCAAGGTTGAGAAAGAACTTCAAGATCATCTAGTCCAACTGTCACTGTAGCACTGCCATAGTCACTCCTAAACCATATCCCCAAGTGCCACATCCTGTTGCCACATGAACACTTCCAGAAACAATAACTCCACCACTGCCCTGGGCAACTTATTCCAATACCTGACCACTCTTTCAGTGAAAAAACATTTCTAATATCTAATCTGAACCTCCTGTGGTACAACTTAAGGCCATTTCCTCTCATCCTTTTACTTGAGACATGGCAGAAGAGACCAACCTCCAACTCACTACATACTCCTTTCAATCTTCTCCAGACTAAACAACCACAGCTCCCTCAGTCTCTCCTCATCAGAATTTTGCTCCAGACCCTTTACTAGCTTTGTTCCCCTTCTCTGGACTTGCTCCAGCACCTCAACGTCCTTCTTGTAGTGAGAGGCCCAGAACTGAACACAATACTCAAGGTCCAGCCTCACAAGTGCCAAGTGCAGCAGGACAATGGCTTCACTAGTCCTGTTCTGGATACAGGCCAAGATACAGGTGGCCCTCTTGGCCACCTAGGTGCACTGCTGGGTCATGGTCAACAAGGACTGCCAAGGCCGTTTCTGCTGAGCAGCTCTCAAGCCACTTTGCCCCAAGCCTGAAGCACTGCATAGGATTGTTGTGACGCAAGTGCAAGACCCAGCACTTGAACTTGTTGGATATCATGCAGTTGTCCTCAGCCCATCAGCTCAGCTTGTCCAGATCCCTCTGTAGAGCCTTCCTACTCTCCAGCAGATCAACACTGCTGCCTGACTTGGTGTCGTGTGCAAACTGACTCAGGGTGCACTGGATCCCCTCATCCAGGTCGCTGATGAAGATGATAAACAGGACCAGCCCCAATACTGAGCCCTGGAGAACACCACTTGTGACTGGATGCCATCTGGATGTAACTCCGTTCACCTCCATTCTCTGGGCCTGGACATCCAGCCACCTTTCACTCAATGAAGAGTGCACTCATCCAAGCCATGAGCAGGCAGTTTCTCCAGGAGAATGCTGTGGGAGTGTCAAAGGCTTTACTGACTTCTAGGTAGATGAGAACCACAGCCTTTTCCTCATCCACTGTGTGGGTCAGATTGTCATAGAAGGAAATCAGGTTGGTCAAACCTTACAAGCGGACCTGCCTTTTGTAAACTCATGCTGGCTGGGCCTGTTCCCTTGGTTGTCCTGCACATGCCGTGTAATGGCACTCAGGATGATCTGCTCCATGGCCTTCTCCAGTACCAAGATCAGAAGTTTCCTGGATCCTCCTTCTGACCCATTTTGTAGATGAAGGGTCACTAATTTCCAGTCAACTGGGACTTCTCTGATTAACCAGAACTGCTGGTAAATGATTGAAAGTGGCTTGACAAGCTTTTGCCAACTCCCTTCTTACTCTCGGGCACATTTCATCTGGGCCCATAGACTCATGGGTGTCTAACTGGCATTAACCATTTCCTCCTGGATTATAGGGACTTCACTCAACTCCCCGTCACTAACTTGCAGTTCTGGGAACAACTTGTTTTGGTATTGAAGACAGGCAAAGAAGGCCTTAAGCACCTCAGCCTTTTCCTCATCCCCTGTTTCCCCCTGCATTGAGCAAAGGATGGAGACTCTCTTTAGCTCTCCTTTTGCTGCCAATGTATTTATAGAAACTGCTTTTGTTGTCTTTAACTGCAGCATCCAAATGAAGTTCTAGTTTGGCTTTCCTTGTAATTTTCTCATACATAACCTCACAACATACTTGCAGTTACCTCCCTCCTTCCAGAGGTGATACATGATCTTTTTTACCCTGAGTTCCAGCCTAAGTTCCTTGTTTAACTAGGCTGGTCTTTTTCCCTACCAGCATAGGGAGACAGCCTGTTCCTGTACCTTTAAGATTTCCTCCTTAAAGCATGTCTGTCCTTCCTGGACTACTTTGCCCTTCAGGACTGACTCCCGAAGGACTCTGTCAATTAATCTAAACAGGCCAAAGTCTGCCTGCCAGAAGTCCAACACAGCAGTTCTGCTGGCGCCTCTCCTTACTTCACCCAGAACTGAAAACTCTTGTCATTTTGTGGTCGCTGTGCCCAAGGCAGCCACTGACCATATTGCCATGAGTCCTTCTCTGTTCACAAACAACAGGTCTAGCAGGGTACCACCCCTGGAAGGCTCACCTAACAGCTGAGAGGAGGTTCTCTTCCACACACTCCAAGCACCTCCCAGACTGCCTTCTCTCTGCTGTGTTGTATTTCCAGCAGACATCTGGCAAGTTGAAGTCCCCTATGAGTACAAGGGCTGGAAATGAGAGACTTCTGCCAGCCTCCTGCAGAATGTCTCTTCTGCCATTTCACTGTGGTTAGCAGGTCTGTAACATACTCCTACCAGGACATCCTCCCTGATAACCTTCCCCCGGATCTTTGCCCACAGGCACTCAACCTTGTTATCATCCTAAATTCTGTTTGAATGGGATTAGTCTTCTGCTTATTCAGAGCCTGGTTCAACTCCTAGTGGTACTAATAGGAGTCCTTCCTCTGGCTTCACTGGGAAGTGCATGAAGATATCAGTCAACATCAACTACATCTGCTCAAATCAATAACTTTTTGCATTTAGTTCTGTAAAGAGCTGTTGTAATAATCACAACTGTAGGTTTGAACCAGTGATTGAAAATCTAGGTTAAATTTTCTACTGACTCAACAGTGAAAGAGTCACAGAAAATACTCAAAGGATTTTGTTCAGCAAATTATGTCTGTTACCATTGCCAGCAGCCCCTTGCTTTTTCTGCTAAGTAGCCTTTCCAAGGACTCAACTACTGCAATTCTGATGAGCTTATGCAAACTGCCAGGATCACAGGATTTTGTAAAGCATGGAGCTGTTACCTGGCTCTTGGAATTTTGTCTGAGGTATTCCCACTTTTGAGATTTGTCATCAGTGCTTCTCCAGATCCTGGTCAAACTTGTAGCTTCTGCTTCTCTTACTGCTACTTAAATCCCTCATTGAGTTACTGCTGCTGCCATTGCAGGTATCTTTCTTTCATGAAGGGTAGCTTCTTTGGTCTTCCTTTCTGTCTTCCTGCTTACTTAATGCACTAGATGAATCCTCAGGTATGCTTTCACCAACCTGGGATACCCTTATTCTCTAGAGAGCCCTTTCTTCCAGACCTGTTTAACTGGTCAAAATGGACTGGTACCAGCCATGTGCCAAACTGTCACTTTCCTCTGGTGGCAAATGTGTTGGAAAGGAGATTGCCAAATTTTTCTGTTTCCAGAGGGGTGCTGCTGAATATTTGTGCCAGCATTTTTGCATGCTTGTTATATGGGAAGAACTGCAAAAGGATACAAATGAGAAAGGAACAGCATAGTCCTATTTGAGAACTAGGCTAGAGCAGAGTACTCATGCTGGCAGCTATGGTAACTACTAAGTTTCATATCCTGGGTTTCAAAAGCTCTCAGTGTAGTCAATACAGGTCAACCCTTTCAGATGGTGGTGGTTCAGATCACTGACAGTGCTCTGAGCCATCCCAGGAAGATTCATCTCTTTCCTTTGACTGTAGAGGGAACCTGGGGTCTCTGTCTGTAGTTAGAGACTACTAGCTCATGACTAGTAGTAGGCAGTGTTAGTATCTGTTGCTCCTCAAACATCTCAGTGTAAAAACGCCATGGTCACAAAAGAAGGACAGGTAGACAGCTCTGTCTTCTCACTGAGCTGGTGTGTTTGGTGCAGGTCAGTCGTCTGATCTGTTTGGTTTTGACTTGCAAGCCTACAGCAATTTGGCTGGAGTTAGTTCTTGAGTGAATGGCATAGAGCTGAGTGACATAGGCAAGATGATAAATTCTTCAGACAAGTGGTAGCTTTTCACTAAGATTTAAACTGCCTTCCTCCTTTCCAGTCCTGTTTAATTTAATCCAGATTTGAGAACTGTAGTTGAGGAAAATAACTGTTTACTGTGAACTTTAATTTATGAATCTGGAATGTTGCTCTTTTTTTCCTTAACAAATGTAGTCCTGGCTGCTGAGCCTAAGACTTTACAATATTGTGCGAAGAATGGACAGGGATTACTAAAATGTTCGTTGATTAAAGTCATCTCTTAGCTGAAGTGTTGGTGGTGTTTATTAGACAGAATTTGAAATAGCACTAAACTAAATATTAGTGCATAGAAGCTTCTATGTGTGCTTGTATTCCATTAGCTCCTAATTCTTTATGTTTTATCTTTGCTTAGAAGATGGAAATCAGCCTTGGCTCTGTGGTGATTTCTTCAGTCTGGCAGATGTATCACTTGCCGTCACATTACATCGCCTGAAGTTTCTGGGATTAGCAAGAAGAAACTGGGGAAATGGAAAGCGGCCCAACTTGGAAGCCTATTATGAGCGTGTCGTGAAGAGAAAAGCATTTTACAAAGTTTTGGGACACGTCAACAATATATTAATCTCGGCTGTTCTGCCAACGGCATTCCGTGTGGCCAAGAAAAGGGCTCCGAGGGTTCTTGGCACCACCCTGCTGGTCAGCCTCCTGGCAGGAATGGGTTATCTTGCTTTCCTGTGTCTTCGGAAGAGGTTTGGCAACATGATGTTACCAATTAGAACCAGGCAAAATTATTTTTAGACCTTTCCCTGGTGGTGAGTGGAAGGCATCTCTCCCCCCCAGGAAAATATCCCCAATAAAATATGAACATAGAAGAAAGATTATGTCTGTGAATTAGAACATAGTCACACACTAATCATCTCCTGCTGTTGTATAATTGGCTTGGCAATGCTGAGATGTTTTTCAAAAACGTATGTTGGGGGGGCAACAAAGGAAAGAAGAGACTTTCTTTTCA
The DNA here is from genome assembly GCA_013396775.1 of Cephalopterus ornatus. Taxonomy (NCBI): domain Eukaryota; kingdom Metazoa; phylum Chordata; class Aves; order Passeriformes; family Cotingidae; genus Cephalopterus; species Cephalopterus ornatus. The sequence goes on along the minus strand of VZRE01002714.1, from coordinate 66,222 downwards.
GCCAAGGACCTATAACTGTGACAGTGCTTTGTTGAAGTGGTTATTGTCTCCTTTACCCGGCAGCTGACCTAATTATAATGCTTTTATTTAATAGATATGCAGCAATGTGACAGCTTTTCACTGTAGGTGAAATGCGTTATTGTGCAGTAATCAGCATTGTTAAAATACTGAAAATAGCTCTTTAAGTGCTCAGAGTAGAATTTAAGTGGAACATCGGCTCTGTGCCTGTTGTGTACAGGGGCAAGTTTTTCTGTACTGATTAATGTCTATTGATTTGCAGTCGGACCGTTAGGAATGTGTTTAAAAGTAGTCTTGTGAAGCCATTTTTGTCACTGTATGTTCATGCAGCAGTACAGGAAAAGATCTGAGACAGGTAAGAACATCAGTGATTTGTGGGCCACACGAGTGAAATTTTTCAGAGGCATCACTGGACAACAGGTACTAGACTTTTGCTGAAATACAAATGGGGGTGAAAACCTAACACTTGTCTTTCAAAAGCCTTTTGGGCTTAGCTGCAAACTCTGGCAGAATCAAATCAAACTGTCTTGGTTCACATTTGCAGCTTTCATTGGGGTGGCTTGATATAATTGCCTCCGTATGAGTGTTCTTTTTTCATTCTGAGCACTGGCTATTTTGTGCACACTTCTTGGCTACATTAACATTTGCATGTGCCTCTATGAAATGTTTGCCCCCAACGTGCCACAGCCAGCTAGAAAATGTATGCACAACAATGCATTTTGTAAAAGTAATTGAAAATAGTTCACTATCTGTCAGTCTGGTTAGGTAGCCTAGATTGAAGCTGAAGCTGTAATTTAGCCATCTATTTACTTACGGAGAGGTGTCATGTTGGTGGTTAGTGAAAAATATATGTCAGTTTGGAGACAGATGATTTGTACTGAAGATTTTTTGCAAAATTACACTCTTGTACCATGTAGGAAAGGTGTAGAAAAACAGTTTGATGACAATTTAGTAAGATTTTTGTATTCTGGATCAATGTCTGAAAGCCTCAGAGTTTTGTTTACGAGTTGTACATAGCTGCAACAAACAAAGCATTGCTTTAAGTGTTTGCCTGTCATCAACCAGTGCTAACAGGCCTAAGTACATTTTAGATCCAGTGCTGGTGGGTCTTGTCTCTCTGCACAATTGCTTTTAGTTCTCAGGAAGATCCTCTGAATTTTGCTGGAGAGAAGTGAGGCAGTTTCTCTCTGGGCAGTCTCACCATCAAACACGTATCAATATGGATAAAATTGTTGAATACTCCTGCTTATTATTTAATATTGTGCTAGTTTGTCTAGAAAAAGTAGACCTGAATCTCATTACTCCTTTTCAGGAATAAGTAACATCTTACCTAGGAAAAAATGCGCATTTTTATTTGTCAAAAAGGCAGTTTTATATAATTTTATTTCAAAACCCATTTGTTCTCAAGAACTTGTTGAATTAAATGTGGTCTATTTAGAAAAACCTTATTATCTCTAGAGGGAGTTTAATCCAACAATACTATAATGTGCTGGCAGTTTTAACTGAGTTTGTTGTTTGTGTATTGCAGGTCATCTGCTTTACTTGTAACTCTCAAATTCCACTAAGTTAATAAACACAAAGTAAGACCTGTAACTTAATGCTTCCCTGACATGTATTTGTGTCAGGCCATCTATAAAGTGTAATCTGGTCAAGTCACAGTAAAATTAAATATATATGACTTAGCTTTCTTTAGAATTAATTTATATTTTATTTTTTCCTTTTCCCTTTTTTTTTTTTAATGTGTTAATTGCAGATAAGAACACTTATATTGCGGGCTTAGTTCGCACTAACAGACCTGTGGGCTGTGATACAGGCTAATTACTGAGGAAGCCGTTTTACTTCTCTGCAAACCTCAGTGATTTCTGCACTTCAGCTCTTGCTTGTTGCCTGCCGGGAGCTGTAGATGCTGTTGGAAGGAGTGAAGTGACCACCAGATGTCAGTGGTCCTCCAGGGCTCTGCTCCGGCGCCTCTGAGGCAGGAAAGCACTAGTTTTCACAAACGAAAAGTTTGTGATCTCAGCCTAAGAGGGATGTGAGCACCCCCATCAGACTAGCAGTCTTTCAAGAGCTCTTGAAATAACGGCTCTGGTCTACCACAAGTTGGTTCTCTGATACTTGACACTTATGCTTGTGTAGCTGCTACTCTGGGTAATAAGAGGCTGAAGTTGAAATAATATTTCACATGAAAATGAACGTTACTGAACAACAATTCAACTTGTCATCTGCAGGAATGAACATGGGTAAAACTTCTACAGCAGAAAAGTTGGGATTCCTGGTTTGATTCATGTCTCTTAGTTCAACTGTTTCATATTCTGCTGATTTTCACTGCCCTGAAGTACTCCATACAACACTGATTTCTGTACAGGTGGCAGCAGAAGGCTTATCCATGATTAAATTCCTCAAAATAGGATGAGATTTAGAAGTACATATGCTGTATTTGGCTCTTTGTGCAGGATAGCTTTTGTGCTTGTAAAGTTTCTTTTCAGCCTGGCTTGTTTGGTTTGCTCTGGTAGCTCTGTATACTCTTTCAATTGGATACACAAGCAGTCTTCTGGTTTTCATTTCCTATTTGCTCTCATACCATGCATGAGGTATATTTCAAATCTTTATGTGGGACCTGCACAATAAACATCGATTCTAAGACCACTTCTAGGCTGGCTTATGTCTTCTGTGTCAGTAAAACAAAGCACATTTGAGGATCACACAGTACTGCTGTGAGAGAAGCCTCTCAACACCTTTTAAACCAGCTTAAAAGATGTTCAGCAGCTTGCTTTGCATGTATATCGAAACAGCAGTTGCTATGATGTGTTCTTTGGTTGTCTGTCTGAGCTGTATATGCATGAGGTTCAACAGGAGCCATTAATAAAGTAAAAAAAATAAAAATAATTAAGGAGGACAAGCAGTTTTGGTGCTTTCAATTAGTCTGTACAAAAAAAAAAATCCAACACCAGTTCCCTTCTGAGTGTGTCCCTGATTCATTGTTGAGCTGCAGCAGCTGGAGGCCCTTTCTATAAGGTGCATGAGAAGCACATAATCTGTTTCCACACTGACATTATCCATGATGAGACCAAATGGTGTACTCCGACCAGTGTTTGTCTGGCCATAAACTAAAAAAAAAAAAAAAAAGCGCTTTCTTTTTTTTTCCTTGCAATGTAGCAGTCTGCATTGGCCTCATTTCTTGTTAAGCAGAGGAATAAGCAACAGTACTTGAGGCTTGCCTGTATTTCCTCTCAGTGTTTTGAAAGTTGAGAAAGCTGCTAGAATCAGGTAGACAGCTGGTAGGGCTTGAGTTTGAGGAGATTATGACACCTGGACCAACTTTGAAGTAGCCTTGATCAGAAGTGTGCACAGAGCTCTTACTGTGAAAAGCTAATGTCTAAACACACAAGAGGAGCAAGAGTGAATGGGAAAGTAAATACAGCAAGTATAAATTCTTTGTCTAGCTTTGCAAAGCCATACGTTCCACTTTTACATGTCATTTTTAAAGACATTTTTTACTTAAGCCTTAATTTTACTGGAGCAAGGAGCTACTAAGGTTTAGAGAGCAGATTGTCATGCCCTAATTTGTGAGGATTAGGAATAGCAGTAGATGGAAAGTAGGTGAAAAGTGGGTCTAGCTAGCTGGAGCACGGTGTGCTCTGCAATAATGTGTATGACAGATTTGCTGAGGCCTGCTTATTAAGTTTATCTCTCCCTTTAGCTGATGTTAGACAAAGAGGTGTAAGGTTGTGCTTAGGCAATTTATTAGATGTGCTGAGGAAGTCAAAAGCATGTAGAAAAATCTCAAACAAAATATATTGGGTTTTGTTCCCTCTTTTCTTTATAAAGAAATTTTTAGTTTTGGTGCAGTACCAAGTCATAAAGTCAGGCACTCAAAACTCAGGAAATTCCAGAAGCCAGCGTTCTTACAATACTGTTAACTCATTCTACTGTTAACTCACTCATGTGACACTTCAACAGCCTTTTTATTTCTGTTTTTCTTTCTAAATTACAATCATCATGCTTTATTTAATGTGAAGTTAAAAATGTTGCACTGTAAAATAGTTAAGCTGCGGATAAGATTAGTGTTGTGGGAAGAATCTGTTGGAATTTGCAGAGCTGAAGGCCTAACTTTCTTTGTGCGTTGCATCAGCATTAGTATGTACTATGGTTTAAAATACTCATAAATAATTGTATAAAAGTGTACTGTGTAAACTAATATGTAATAGCATAATCAGTATTAATCTACTTTATATATACTAATATATATTGATCTTCTGTGTATATTCTCTATAGTATAGTATTCATCCCTTTTGTATTTCTTTTGCTAAAAATGAATAATTGACAATTATGTATGTTACTGTATTATTTGTTTTTATAAAATTCAGCTATAAAGCTAAAACTATGAAAATTTCATGTAGTCATAGAATTATAGAATGGTTTGAGTTGTAAGGGACTTAGAGATCATCTAGTTCCAACTCCCCTGCCATGGGGGGGTGTGTTCCCCTTGTTTCATAGCATTATAGCAGTGTTCGATAACATTGGTTACATCATGACTGTAGGGACTTGAGAATATACATTAATGTATTTGGTGTTTCTTGTTAGCTGATCATCCAGATCAGAAGCTGAATGCTACTGATTTTGGACTGAATAAAAAGCTTTAGCTGCTGAGAAACAATTGCCATCTTGAAAATTGTTCATTTAAGGCTTGTTTTGGAAAGGTTAGCTGGCTTCAAGTGTTTAAGCAGATGATCCCTACACAGCAGAAAGCAGAACATTTATAGGGCCAGACCAGGTGAGGAGGCCACTGGTTCTTTCCCCTGCTGGCTGAGGCATTCACCTTACAGTAAGTAATTCACTTTCTCTTGAAATAGGTGAAACTCAGAAGTAGAGACAAAAACTCCTCCCTTGTAGATATTTGCCCTATGCAGTAGGTTGCAGAGTCAGGTTTCCTTTTTCTCAGCACAAAACACGTCTGTCTTTGCAGAAATCAGGCCATTTTTTTGACAAAATGTAATTTGAACATGTGGAGGGCTGAGACTGCCAGTCATTCAGAAACCTGATGGAGACCAGGACCTGCCACACAGTCTCCTCTACTAGCTGTGTTTAAAGCCAGCAGTCAGTAAATGCTGAGCTCTTGGTAAGAATGTCTTTAGGTACATAACACAGGTTTGGTGAAAGGGAAGGAATTCTGTAAAAATAACCCTGAGAAGAAACTGTCCAGAGAAGCTTCATCACTATTTCTTCTGGTCCAGCTCTGTGTGGCTTTTTTGCAGATGGCAAGAGGCTTTTGGATTACTGTTTCACAGGACATATTTGTTATATCTCACTTCAACTATTTAACTGGAATCAATGGAAGGAAGAATATCTTTGTTGAATACATGGTGAAGGCCAGCTTCTAATACAGATATTTAAATTGGACCACTGTTCAGAAAGGTATTGTGAAAGCATGTGTTTTGAACTGTGTAACTCTACTCAAACACCTTGTCACAAGCATAGACACCAAACTAGAAAAATTCAAAGTAGAGGTCTGGATTGCACCCCAGAGCCAGAGGCAGTAAAAATAGAAAGACCTATTGTTTGAATTTTTAGGTCTTTGAATAGAAATAGTTCCAAAGATCTCACAGGAAGTCTGTACCAGATGCTTTTTGTCCAAATCTTGTGCCTTAAGAATTTTGCACCCTTCCATTGTGCTGAATTACAGACAACTCCAAAACACAAAGGCAGAATCCACTACAAGTTACAGAGGAAACAAAATTGGCCAATGTTGCAGTAATGGAGGTATCCAGATTTCAGTTTCTAACAGAAAGCCAGATTCAGATCTGGTATGAGTCATTGTTACAAAAAATGTAGTTGTGCATCTACTTACATTGGATCTGAATTTGATTTTGAAGTCATTATGCCGTGAATCACATTTTACGACTTTGCCTTGACAAGTTTTGTTTTAATCAACCTATTTGTAACACAGACAGTGAAAGCTGCACAATACCTTTCTGAAACAAAGGATATATGCAGAACTTGAACTTTTAAAACTGTTTAAGCTTTTAATATGGGCAGCACATACTGAATCAAAAATTTTGGTATATGGAGTTATTTTTGGAATAAAGAATTCTTTTAGAATAAGTCCAAGAATGTATGTTTAGGAATTATTCCAGAGCAGCATCATAAATTTTTTATTTCTTGGATTTGAAAGAGAACCAAAAAGCTATAGCTGACTTCATTTTTCTGTTGTTAACTGCAATACAAGGAAGCTCCAGCAAATAAAAAGATAACAGATTTCTCTTTTATGTATATATCTTATTAACAAAAAATAACTGTGCTTAGTTAAATTAGGTAAATTATACTGGATAAGAGTTCTACCCCTTCTTGTGTGTTATAAGAAATTATCAGGGTCTTTTTTCTGCAAAGGAAAAGATGGAAATATTTCCAAAGTGGCTGGCAGAACAACAACACTGGCGATATCAGCTGAGACTACAGTTCCACATCCATAGCAACCCACAGATGTGGAAGTCCAGCAGCAACTGAAAGAAGTTCGTTGCAATCCAACAACCTTCTATGACAAAGAAGGAGAAGCAAACCAAGCTTTGAAGCCAACCCAAGTGGCTGTGCTTAAAGCCAGAAGTCCCTCAAGCTGGTTGCACAGATAAATGCCTAACATGTCTCTAGCATCTCTATCTAATTTGGAATGAGAGAATACCTTGGTGTTTACACAGGCTTCTGACACTAATCTGTATCAGAAGGCAATGCAGCGGTAATGTACTGGAGAAAGCTTACATATTGAATTCTGGAATCAGGTATAGGTTTGTATCTTGTGTTTATATTTGTGTAGAAAATGGATTGAAAATGTATTTATGAAGAAAAGCATGCTCATATCTTGCTCTCAGCAAGAGTTAGTTCTGAAATACAATCTTTAGCCTTATACATCTCACTGACACGCCTCAGCACCATTATGTTATTGGAGAGAAAAGTGATAGGGAAGATAGTGGTGGAGATTCAGAAGGAGGACTTGAAATGGTAAGTTACATTTACAGGCTGATAACCCTAAGGTTATTTAGGCTTTGTTTGGTTTTGTTAGTTCGTTGTCTTTTTAATAATGAATAAATCCAAACCTGATAGCGTGCTACACTGCAAGGTGTGCATTACTGTCATGAGGGAGATGCAATCACAAGAGTTTACTTACTGTGAGTGAAGGTTTATCTGAACACCTCTATTAGTGTTGCAATATGCAAGGAAACAAGCATTATTATTACATGGTTCATTGAATCATTCAGTAATGATTATGTTTAATGAGATATTCTGTATTTCAATCACAGTTTAAAACGCTAATTCAAGATAGCAGTGATTTCCCTGTTTACTTCCATTTACAATTTTTTAGGTATTAACAAATTTTATGGTTTTGCATATATTATAATTAATCTCACTACACAACCTTGCCTCAAAAGTAGTTTTGCTCTGCCACACTGCAGTCCTTCATCTTGTGTTTGTTTGTACAGGACTGGTTCTAATCTGGGCTGTTTGCCATATAACCTGCAGTTCCCTAGGCTCATGCTGGCTGTGGGCACTTTGTGTTATGTTGCATCTTAGAATCATAGAATCATTTAGGTTAGAAAAGACCTTTAAGATCATTCAATCCAACTGTTAACCCAGCATTGCCAATTCCACCACTAAACCAGGTCCCTAAGTGTCACATCTACATGTCTTAAAAGCCTGAAGGGATGGTGACTCAACCACTTCCCTAGGCAGCCTTTTCCAGTGTTCCAGTGCTTGACCACCCTTTCCATGAAGAAATTTTTCCTAATATCCAATTAAGCCTTCCCTAGTGGAACTTGAGGCCATTTCCTCTCATCCTGTTGCTTGTTACCTGGGAGAAGAGACCAACCCCAACCTTGCTTTGCAGTGACCCCCTTTCAGGCAGTTGTAGAAAGCAATAAGGTCTCCCCTGAAGCTCCTTTTCTCCAGGCTGAACAACCCCAGCTCCCTCGGCTACTCCTCACAAGGCTTGTGCTCCAGACCCTTCATCAGCTTCATTTTTCTTCTCTGGACATGCTCCAGCATCTCGGTGACCTTCTTGTAGTAAAGGGCCCAGAACTGGACACAGGATTCAAGGTGCAGCCTCACCAGTGCTGAGTAAAGAGGGACAATCAATTCCCTAGTCCTGCTGGCCACATGATTTCTTATACAAGCCAGGATGCCATTGGCATTCTTGGCCACCTTGCATGCTTGTTGAACTTAAAAAGCAAGGAATTTATGAAGCTTTGTATGCTCTAAGCATTGGTGTTGGTATTAATAGCTTCTTGGTATTAGCAGTAATTGCTATGACATACTTTTGGTATTGTCTGTCTTTCCATGAGGAAAATACATGCATATTATGAACTTATTTCAACACTTTGTGCTCTAATTCCACCACTTGTAAATATAACTGCATGTTTCATGTGGTAATCTGCTAAAGATAATGCCAATTTTCCAAACTTTAAATGACAGCAATACATTTAATATCATGAATACTTAATCTGTAGCACAATTACCTTTTTGAGACTGCTAGTGAGAATTTATCAGTCTACTTTTCAAAACCTCTAAGAACTTAAGACTCCCATCTGATTCAGTAGGACTGTGCGCAGTTAGAATGTCTGAATCAGGTCCACAGTTGATGTCCATATTATTATATATAAAGTGGTCTATGTAGACAGGTAAGGCTTAGAAGCAGGTCCTTTTCAAATGAAAAATTCCTTAAACAGATTGCATATATGAGCATATCTGAAATAGCACAGAATGGCAGTGGTCAGACTGGTAGATTGGCTATTTATCCAAAGGCAGATGTTTCACTTTACAAAAATTTGTATAGAATTTTATTTCTTTTATAGTGCACTAACATTTTCTGTAGTTTATCTTTTGAGACTCATATTCTGACAGTCTAAAAATGAGATTGAACCTTTGCTGGGTAATTCATTGGGTACCAATTGAAAATTTTCTTATTCACTCATCTTAACTCATTCAAGTGGTCTGATTAGGTTCAATGAGACTTTTGAAGAAGTATTTTAAAATACATAGCAATAGCATTTCAGTCATACTGCCACTGTTCCAGAAAATCAGCAGGTAGAAAGCTCAACAGAAGTGCAAGTGCTTATTTCTCTAGTTTGTACATTAAGACTTTTTACTCCCATACTTGCAAAGAAATATTGAAGATAGCATGGATTAAAAAAAAAAAAGAGATCTAGTTAGCTGTTCAGGAACACAAATTGACTCCTTCCTCAAGCTGGAGAAAAGGCCAGTAAGTACCTACATGTATTATTTAGTATTTTCCTTTGTGCTACATGGGAGACAGCTACATTTCGGATGAGTGCAAATGATGGAATTTTCCTTTCTAATGTAGACATGCCAAATGTTTACGGGGTTTACATGCCTACAGTTTCATTTTTGCTGATGAAGTGCTTCATCAAAAGGAGTTCAGTACAAGTACATGGTTTATGGCCAGAAGTGTTTGGGTAAGACATTTGCATAATTCTCTCAAGTGGCAGTGACTCCATACTGTTTGCCTAAGTAGCTTTAAGAAAATATTAGATGATTTTCCAAATGATAGTACCTCTGTTTGAATATAGACCTTGATGGTCATGTTTAAAACAGGGAGTTTTTATATGTGATAAATTATTTTTCCTTTAGTCTTTGGAGTCTGAATGATACGGTGTATATAAAGGAAGAGGAGGTATGATTTCTGAAAATCTTTTCCAGACTTGTAGCAGAAGGAGCACAACAGAGAATGATGAATTAATAGCCTCTGCTTCAAAATTTCAGCTAACACTATCTTCTGATAACCTTTGACATAACTAACAAGAGCAAGAGACATTTTATTCCATGAATTGGGCCTATATTCTTCAGCTGTTATTTAATTTGGCCTTATTCAGATGCTTCCTCGTATTTTGAAGATATTAGAGAGCTTTTAATCTGCCTAGAGATATCTTGATACAAAGTTTTATTTCTTCCTCATTGCAGTAGTTGACATCCTTAGCACAGATAGTTTAAGACATTTTCAGCTCTTTTCAACTCCTCTTTTCCTACATTAATTTCCAGGGAAAATATAACATAGACTATGAAAGTACTGAAATATGCTTCCTTAAATTCCCGTCTTTGTGTTTGCCTTTCCTTTTCTCCTAAGAAACAACCTTCATTGTTATTTAGTTTTACTAAACTTTTGAAAAAGTCCATTTCAAACCCTCATTTGAGTGTGGAGATAAAGATATAAGGGTTTGAAGACATAGCCTCCTAGGTCATACTCAGAACAGTCCTGGCCCTTTTCACGGGGTGGTTTAAAAACTGCCACCATGGAAAAACCCCATTTCATTAATCACATAAAACCATGTCTCCTCCTCCTCCTCCAAGAAAATGCTTCTATTTTTCAAACTTTTCTGCCAGTTTGTGTCTGAAAATAAGTTTGGCTTTTTGCCTCTCATCATTTTTGCCTCTCATCATTTATTGCAAAACTAGAGCAAAACCTTCGTTCTCTGATGGTTAAAATTTTGAACCTAACCTTATTTCCAGATTTCATAGCTCTGTCATACCCAATTGTCCTTGGGTACCAGTAATGCTACAGTTTAAGTAAGGTTTCCTTCTTCCTAGTATATATCTCAATAATGTAACTATATGCAATAATAAGCCTATAAAAATAACAGAACAAAATAGTAGAGCAAAAACTATTAAGCTGTTGTATTTTACAGAAGGAGAAAATTTCCACAGGATGCCCTACCCCAATAAATATTTTCCCCAAAGGTGAGATTATAAGCAAATAACAGTACTTGGAACACCTACTTTCAAAGTGTGTTTGCTAACTAAAAGTCTGTGACACAGGAGGACACAACAAGTGAAAGCAGTATTCAGTGCAAAGCCAGCATTTTCAGTAACACAGTAATAAAGTTAAATGCTTGCAAAAAAAAAAAGTCAACAGAAAACCAAATAAAACCAACCCACAAAACCCTTAAAAACCATTTTGGAAAAACTGTTCAGTCCAAATGAATTCTGTTAGCAGTGGTAAATAAATAGTGATTTCATGACACTGTTTATTTACTGTCATTGAGATTTTTATCTTGGATCAAAATATGTAAACAAATACACAACTCCAACAGTTTTGGAATAAAACACAAGACTGGTATTAAAATTATAATTCCTGTAGATACAGAGTACAATCTAGCCAGAAATTTAAATTAAGGTTGAATCACAAGTCATCTGTACTGCTATAAGCACCCTTGCTGTATTAGAGACCCAGTCACAAAAGAATACTCCGTGTTCAATTCTCATTTTCATTAGAAAAGAACATTTACTCATTCCACTTATTTTATATTTTCTAATTATCCCTTGATGTGATAATTCACAAAAGGTATTCTTGACCATGAAGAAAACAGTCATGAATTATTAAAATAAAAATTGTCATTTCAGAGTCTACTTTTGAAAGCTTCTCTCTTGCCAAGAAGATGACGTCATGTATGAGTGACACTATTGGCTTTGGAGTATTGTACGCCAGATATGACAAAATAGTTTCAGTCCTGGTTTAAGAATACATTCTAATACAATTCTAATTACTAGGTCTCCAGATTACCAAAAACATTAACAAGTCCTCATAGCAACCCCTCCCATAGGGCATCAGCTGGGACCACTGAATAAACCTGGGCTGCTCAGGAGACTTGGAGCACAGGATGTGGAGAATCCCTTCAAAAACAGAGCAGGAGCTGGGTGACTGGGGGAGAAGCACGTCCGTTTGCTTGATCCCGCCATTGAAAAAGTGTCATTTTTCTTTTGCTCTTCAATTTGGCCATTTGGCAGGTGCTTTGCTGGCCATGAGTGGCAGGGTGTGGGCAGCAGGAGGCTGTGGGCTCCATGAACTGCCCTGTGCCAGCCACAGATGTTTCTGGGACCGGCATGAGAGCCCTAGTGTGCACCACAACTTTGAGCAGTTGGAGGAGCCCACGGGCCCCTCAGGTGTGTTTAGGAATCAGAATTGAGTGCTGCTGTGGGGGAGCATATGCACGCTCGTAAGGGACTGCGGCAGCAGGCCATCACAGAAGAAGGGACACTCCTGAATGACATCCATCAACACAGCAGAGCTCTACAGGAGGAGGCCATAGGTGTGTTTCTCTCTGGTGAGAGCCTTTCTTTTTCCACAGCCTTGCAGACACTCTACCTAGTGACTCATGTGTAATCCCTGCAGCCAGCAGCACTGCATCTGTGGTGACACACCAGTTGAGGATCACCTTGTCTCAGTCTCCCCTGACCCCGTGTTGTGTGTGCTGACCAGGGAACTAGCCATGGTTGAGTTGCTCACTTCAGTGAAGAGCACTCTTTGGGCCAGTGGATCAGAAATGCTGCCTTTAGAGCAAGCAAGTCAAATCCCAACATGTTGATGCACATGCCTATGAGCTTTGCTCAGGACTGAATTTAGCGCAGTGGGTTAAAAAACACGGGTCAGACATTCATTATCTGTACAGCATTACAGAGTAGGTATAAATACATTTTGCAATATCTAACTATTTTGGAATATCTGCCATTGAATTAGATTGCACTTCAAGGACCTACTCTCATTAAGTATTTTCCACTACGGACACTGTGGAATTTTGATTTAGAAAAATATATGATATATTTAACAAGAGAAAGTAAGAAAATAGTCTTTGGGTTGGGATTCCTTTGGATACTGTGCTTTGATGAGCGTGTCAATTTTATTTTCTTTTTGGTTTCTAGAACTGTAATCGTACATATAATCCTCCTCTTCAAAAAGAAAAATAATATTTCATTTTAGTGACATATAATTAAACCTCATAACCTGCTATTAAAATCCAACTTATGCCTCTATTTCCATTATGCACTATTTATTACCACATATGGTGCCATTTTGAGTTTTTTACCCCCTGTGATTTTTAACTCATTCTCCTCAAATTTTTCTGCTAGTTTACACATGACTTGCCTCTTTTCCTGTCCAGTCCTGGGTGCCTGGAAGACACCAGGCACTGGGATACAGAGCTACTCCCCAACAGACCAGTGCAATGATAGTTCTAGTTGGGTTATACCTGGAGCATTCCCTTCCTGGAGGAAGGATGATCTGCCTCCTCTTGTGAAAGTTTAAAGATCAAGTATTGAACAGTGTTGCACCTACAAACACTGTTTTCACTTATAAAATTAAGAAAATGTGCCTTTTCATCGTGTTTCAAAACTGCGTTTGACAACAATTACAGACAGGTCAATGACGCAAGGAAAATAAAAACAGTTAGAAAACCCCAATTGCTACATGAGGAATTATCTCCAGAACTGCAGCTCTTTTATTAAACTTGACAGGTAGTGAAGAGGGATTTTGTTGGGAAAAAGTTCATCTACAATAAGGTGTATTGTTTCTGGTATCAAGTATGGTTACAGCTGCTGCTTGAAAATTCATAAACACTGAATTCATTGAATGAAGAACTGCAGGGCAAGCAAATACCAAATCACTAGAAAATATTTTAAAACATCATTATGGTAGCTGAAAAAGAAAAATCTTTGGGCTTATGTATAAAATGTAGATCAGACACTACTTTTTAAATGGTAAATCTATTATCAGATCACTTATTTAAAGGAGATAAAAAGAACTATGAAAGAGACAAGTAAAGGCAAAATGGAAAGACAATCCTACCTTCTCTCTTATTTTACATTTGGTCTTATCAATTTATGTAATCTGATGGAAGATTTAACAAGATCTATGAATGATCCAAGTCATCATGTTTAAATGGATTTAGACCAGAGGGAAGAATGCTCCACTAGAACATAATTTTGAAATCAGGATGTCTTATATAGGCCAGAAAGGATAATTTTAATGTCACATATAGTAGAGTATAAACCATCAATATTCTTATCCTCTTCATCCCTTTATGCCAAGTCACACTTGCCTCTCACTGAATAACATGTTTGACTAAAACATTCCTGTCTATCTTGGCATAAAGTTTCCAGGAAACAGACAGTCCCTTACTTCCTCTGTTAGACTATTTTAGTAGTTATTTGACCTTCTTAAAAATGAACACCTGAATCTATGTATTTGAAGTGTGTTTTAGATTACATTCTTCCACATTTAAATAAGCCCAGCTGTGCTTATCATCACTTCAGACTCACTCGGCTGACTGAACATTAAACCATGCAGATACTTGTCCTTAAAGACAATGGCTTCCATATCCAGGTCAAGCTCTAATATCCACAGTGATGGATGAGGAGCTGCAAAAATAGTTAATGAACACACTATGTTGACATGACCATTCAGATGACTGTTGGGCTGTTTGTTTAATTAAACACTGGGCTGTAAGAAAAGCAAACGAAGAAAAAAGGAGTTAGAGATAAGCCGTAGCTTGGTAAACATTTAAATAGAGTTACACAACCAAGAGAGGACCAGGGCTTGACCTCCCTCTTAGCTCCTTCTAAGGAAAGAAAGCCCAGAAACTGAAAGAGTCTGGACTTAGAAGGTATTTCACTTGATCCACAGAACTGATAAGATGTATTAGGTCACTCTCTTGTCTTGAACAATGGCCTAAAAAAATGCCTAGGAAAGAAGATAAGATTAGAGGAATCATACAATGACAATTGCTCTGATAAAAGTCCCATCTGACAATGGTTTGTGGCACAGGGACATCCTGAGGTAGAAGTGGTTCCCGTGTGTTTAATCCCCCTGTGTATTTCTTGTCAACGTACTTGTTAGTGTCTTAAACCTATATACACTTCTGGTAGTCACTGTCCTCTGTCAAGTAGCTTCATAGCTTATCCATGATGTGTATAAACTGTCTCTTTGAATCTCCCCTTTGCTGGCTTGATTTGAATGCCCTTCACACTTGCTAGGGAAAAAGCAGTGAAAAAAATGTTTTAGCATCTATGGACAGTGACTTCAAATACTGAAAATTACTTCAAACAAGTATTTCTGTTCTTCTGAGGGCCTCCAGGCTCTATGCAGGTACCCAGGTAAAAGACAGAGCTGAAGGTTTTGTATCAAGTGAGTCCTACTGATAGGTAGGCCTTAACTGGTATATGAAATAATGTAATGCTGGGGAGAGATACCCATTGAGAGACCCTCAAGAGACAGACGCTTTGACCACCGTTCTTCAAGAAGCACTTGGATTGGAGAAAGCTGAAAATGAGTTCTTTCATGAACTCCTATCATGGTATCATCACCTGTAGATTAAAAGAAAAAATATGCATTAATAATGGCAATGGAGAAAGAATTCTCACTATTTACTATTTGTTTCTATTACTAAAGTGCAATTTTAAACTAGTCTCTGATATTAGCTGAAGCCAATGGTTTATGGTGTCAGTGACTGATAAAAATAATGGACTGCTTACCTTCTTAGGACATGCCCCCTAAGTCATGGGTAGGCAGGCAGCAGTTCTTGGGTAAGTGAATATAACTTTACAAAACTTAGTGAAATCAGCCCAGACTTCCACTAGGAAAACTGAATTGGTATTGCCAGTTGAATTCACTCACATTCTTTTAATCTAGTGTCAAGGCACCACCTTACCTTAATCTTTCATCAGATTTTCTATGAGCTCTTTTCAAACTATAGAATCATTTAACAGGCTGACTAGTCAGATATTCAGACAGTAGTTACAACTTCTGTTTTCAATAAAGATCTGACATCCCATTACACTAGTTTTATACTAAGTTCTCAAACTCTCTAATACCACCCACCTCTGCCAGTTTAAGCAATCAAGTCCTATACTATTTATGAGGAAATGGTTCCTTCTTTATTTTGTGGGTGGTACCTTTAGCCCTTACAAAGAAATCTGATGTTCTGATTTCCCATGACAGCTTGAACAAGTCAGTGTAACACATAATAATTTCACTAAACTGTATTTCTCCATGAACGAATGTTAACTTTATAACTAACAAATAGCTAACAAAAGCCAAGATATACGTTATTATAAAGTGCAACTTCCTCCATCCTTTTGAAAATACACTAGTGTAGTGTGACACTGTTTTAGGAACATGTGTTGCCTTTATCCCATTTTCTGCCAGTGCTTATGGTTGGAATGACAGTTGGATTTTCCGTAGAAATTTAAGGATTTTATTGACAATTGCTGAGACATGTGCTCCCACTGTATTCTGGCATCAGAAAAAAATAATCACAGTGCTGTAGTAATTATTTCTGCCATGGCATGAGAGAATAACATTAGTTTATACTTTAAACTCTTCTCCCTTTCTCAAATGGATTATACGGATATTTTGTTTTCTTTTTATCATTGACTTATAACTTATTTAAACGAAAAGAAAGATATGATCTTGTTCTTTTGGTATCCTCTGGTGAGTTCATTGGCATTTGATTTGCTTTAGTCAAATTACCTAGTCACTTACTTGATAGCAAGTAACACTAACAATTGGCAATAAAGTAAGTACTTATATATCTTTGGAGATAGTTAATGATAGACTTGACTGCACATGATGGTAATGGTCATTAATGCTCAGCTCTTGCTGTTAAATTGAAAAATGATTTTACTTTTACTTTCTGTAGCTTTTGTGGGGATATGTGAATTTATAAGCAGTATCAAAATATATCAATATATCGAAAGTTTAGGGTGACATGGGAAAAAGCCAGTTTGCTATTGACATCAGTGACTGCAAATAGTTCTTTAACGTTTTTTCTTCCATTTCCTCCTTCCTTCTTTTCAGTGTGAAGAATCCTTTTTCTACCTCCGATCAACCAAGGAATGAGGCAAACAAGTGAGACTGCAAATGATGCATTTCTTTTAAGAATGCATTTTAAGAAATCCTTTTCTTAAGCTGGGCATTGACTGTTTCTGAGTTGAAACCAATGTGTAATTTAAAGAAAGTATCACATTAGGAATGAAATAGCCTTGATAAATGCTGTAAGTTCAGGATTGCACATTTAAAGAGAGATATTTTTCCCAAAATTGTTACAGTCTCACTAACTTTCCTTTCAAGCTGTACATACCCCATGGACAGTAAATGTTTTCTATCTCCACTTATTCATGTTTAAGATGTTTTTTCTCTCACAGAGGGTAAAGTTTAAGTAAACTTGAATGTTCTAAGGTCTGAGATCCTGACCTGAAAGATGCTGTGAGAAACTATAGAATACTTATCTTTGCAGTGCAATCTTTGTCAGCTTAGATCATGTTTTTGAATTGAAGTTATCCTTGATGAAACCAAGTTTTGGTTTAGAAAAACACATAATTTCAGAGCAGAGAGCAGGAACATGTGGTGTTTGAAAGCAGTCAAATTCTCTGATACTTATCAACAGCTACGTTTTCTTGGAGAGAAACATGATAAATGAAAATTCTGCACTGCCTTCCAGGAAGGGTTCAGCTCTCCAAAGAGAAACATAAGTGCAGAAAAAATCACTGATGAGACAAGGGAAACATCTGTGGTTAGTTAACATAGTAACACAGTTAACAGAGTAATTGCAAGATGATAACAGTACAGCTAAATGATTTCAAACCAGCATTTTAATTAAATTCATTACAGCAAAAGACTTGCAACTTTATAATCTTGCAACGTGTAAAAAAACAATGGTGAAAAAGAAGGAATCAGTAGATGAGGGATTTTGTCAGTTAATTTCTTAGTTCATTATTGACTATTTACAGTTTGTACCTACATACTGGAGATACTAGTTTTCTAAAATCTCTCCCTTGGAGAACCAGTGTGCAGCTCACCATTTTTTACACCCAGGCCACTATAATCCAGTCTAAGGTCTCATTTTTTGTATCATTTAAAACATGTATCTGCTGTACAAAAGGCTTACTTTCCCCCTGGGCAAAGTACTCGTCTTTTTATTCTCTGTTTTACTGGTGTCCATCTAAGTCGTCATTCTTGATAGCTAAGAAAATTCAGTTTTCTGGTGTCCGTAATGCAGAAACCCTGGACTAATTGTGATCTATTTTTGAAGATTATGCCATGAAGCATAAATGCCATATTTACAATTATGGTAGGAACGTGTCAAAGAATATTCTGCAGAACTGTTCTAGTTAGAGCTATTGAGTTATAGCCAGATGTTCTAAAGGGCCTTTTGGGCATGATGGCATCTTAACTGATATGGCATAAATACTGAGGCAGACCTCATTGAAAATTTTCACTCAGTTGTCACTAATCCTGCATGGAAATTTAATAGCTTAGTAAAAACCCTAGCAAAAACATCAAACTTGTCTGGATGTAAACAGTCATGACCTTGATTTGGGGATAGAGATAAAAATTGAAGGAGAACTTAGGCTAGTGTGGTGCTCTGTTCAGTTGTAAATACTAGCACTTCTCTTCCTAATTCTGCATTTAAATTCCAACTATTTGCAAACAGCTCACTCTATTTCCTCGAAATGTGGTATTTTTTCCATGCAGTGAAATGACGTGAGGTGTGAATGTAAAGTACAGCATCCTTTCATGCTCAATATGCTCTTCTACACCTTTTTTAATAATATACTACCACAGTAGGTTAAAAGCCATCTGTGTTGAAGGGAATAAACAGATCTGAGCTTCGTGTGCCTTGTGATTTGGTTTGAAAGTTGAGTAGCTACACTATGTTTCAGTAAAGATATGTGCTTGATTTTATGCTTCAGCAGAAGGGAGAGGGATGAACAACAGAGATGTAGACAGGAACGAAGAAGTTAAAAGGAAAGGCAAAAATAAACCTGTGACTATAACTATAAAGCTTTCATGCTTCTACTTCCTCAAATATCATCTTTGTAGCCACTGAGGCTCATTCAGGTTCATTTCCTTCATTTTGCCATCTTGCCTGGAGAGAGACAAACCATCTCCTTCCCATCTGTGTGCACAATACATCCCACTTCCTGTGTCCTCATACTTTGCTGTGCCTCAGTCAGCTGAACCTGCTGTCTCTCTGTGCCAGTTCCCCTCCTGCTAGTTCATACCCACACAGCTTCCCACCCCACAAGCTTTTCAGCTGGCACATGCTCTCCAAGGAGTCTGGAGGAGATGAAGGGTGATGGTATGGAATAAAACTGGGAGAAAACCGCCTAGGGAT
The DNA here is from genome assembly GCA_013396775.1 of Cephalopterus ornatus. Lineage (NCBI taxonomy): Eukaryota > Metazoa > Chordata > Aves > Passeriformes > Cotingidae > Cephalopterus > Cephalopterus ornatus. Next base: position 47,254 of record VZRE01002714.1, on the reverse strand, counting down.
GGAGGCAACACGGCTGTGGGAACAGCATCGCTTCTGTCTCAGAGTGCTCTTTCTACTTCCATAATGCTCCCTGGTGATGCCCAGGTTACTTTCTGAATCCCTCCTGAACTTTGAGAGGGAAAAACACAACTGATAAAAAGTGAAATAAAACTTTTCTTTGTTTTGTTCCTCATTTCAGGGAGTCTAGGCAATTTTTTGGCTTTTGTAATGCTCAGAAAGGGGCACTTCTAATGTAGCCAATGCGACAATGTGCTAAAGTAGACAGGAAGCATGGCAATGAAGCTGCTGGAAATGGTTGAATGATTGAAAGCAGAATTAAAACCATCTATATTAAGAAGATTTATGTTCTAACAAATATTTTTGGAGTTTAAAAAAGTGTTGTCTTCCTTTATGCTAGCTTTTCAGGACTTATTTTGAGAGAAAATTGAACAGTTGTATTTATCTGTGTTTCTGTCATAAAGAAAAGTCAGACTGCTGAATTGCAAGCGCTAGGTCAAAATGATAAGTGCCTTTTATGCAATAAAGAAGTAATACTGCCCATAATACCCAAGTATTGAGAGGTTAGCGAAAAAAAACCCACTTGGTTTGTTGTTGGTGTTTTTGTTGTTGTTGTTGTTGGTTTTGGGTTTTTGTTTGTTTGTTTGTTTTTTAGCATATTCTTTCCTCTACTCTTTTACTACAGGATCTTTTCCTCTTTCACAAGATTCAGGATTGAAATCTTTTCCTAATGGTTTCAGTGGTGCTAGATCTTGGCCTCTCTTGTACCCTCCCCTAGTTTAATCATCACAAATTTGTAACATATAACTGTTGGGATGACCTGGTGTTTATCCAGCCGCAAATAGGCTGAATCATGGCAGTTACAGAGATGCAATTTGTATTATTTCTCAATTTTCTCCAAGCATGACCAAAGTTGCACAGTAGGTCACTGATACGATGGGGAAGGAGCACTAGAAGACTCGATTCTTATTTTTGTCTAAATCTGTTCTCTGTTAGGAAGAAATACCTTTCTCTATTCAAAGTTCAAGGGTATTGCCACTAGTTTGGCATCCTTAATCTGAGATGTGGAAGTGGGCATCTCCTTGGGATGCTTCTATACAAGAACTAAACGGTCTGAATACACTTTGTTTTTTAGCTTATCGTGTTCTTGCTTTACATACCCATTGAGATTTCCTCTGGTTTTGTTTGGCATTTGTTATTTTCTTTTGCTATATCCTTTAAATTCAGTAATCACTATTTGCTGGGGTTTTTGCAACCAGCTGAGTGATAGTCGTGTCCTAGAGCTTCCAGCACTCAAGATGGTTGGAATTACAGTTGTTTGCATCAGCTGAACATCAGTAACCATTTTGAGGACCGCTCCTAGTCCATCGCAAATGCAAACTGAAAAATGCTCTCAAATGGTAATGGAAAATGTTCAAGTGAATACCTTTTAGATGCTGCAAGATAGAGTTTGAAAGTTGCTCCTGGCCTGTTCCTGCAGCTCAGCTGAGGCCCTGTATTTTACTGAAACCTGGTAACTGAACCTGATGCTGGAGTCTTATGATAAAGAAAGTGAGAGTCAGATGGAACAAGAACAGCCCAGCTGTTTCCCCAGCAGACTTTCTTACTTGTCAAAGTAGAGTACCTAATATGACGAGGGGTGAGCTGAGGACATTTCTGACTAATGCATTTGTTAATCCACAGTGTTTGCATCAGCTTTTCCATATATTCATCCTTCTCAAAAAAAACTTTGAAACTTCTGTTATTTTCTTATCATTTAATGAAAGGCTCTGCATTACTGCATGTCCCTTTGTGTCCTGCCCTCTGATGAAAGTATCATACTGGCAATGGCAGATTTTCTCAACAGATCATCAGTAACAGATAACAGAATCCCAGGAGGAAATGCAATTTGGATATACCACGAGGGCAATTACATCAGTCTTTTTGTGGTTCATGTGTTTGAATGGTACTAAAGCACATGCTTTTAGAGGACAGATGTAAACATCCATTTGAACTCCCCCATAACATGGCTGTTACCCAATTTCTGATGAGCATGCCTGTGGACAGCTGAAGATGATTTCTTATTTCTTTGTACGTAATGTTAACTTGTTGTGTGATATTTTATAGTAATTGGCTTATTTGTGACAGATTTGAATTTCATTCTTTTGTGTATTGCTATTTGTTAAATCATCCTTTTGTTAGAAGTCTTGTGGGGCAACATGGAATATTAGTTCAGGAAAGAATTAACTAGGCAAAAGACTTCATTTTGTCTTTATTGACTTTATTAGGCCTAGATTTTTGCTGCACTATGGAATGAAATCAGTGCTTGAAGTAGTCAGTTTGCTACTTTGATGTACTCTGCACAGCTCAGGTAAGAAAATAGGGTATCTGTTTGATGTGTATGTAGCTGCATGTAGGTATTTAAATTCAAGCTGCTGCCTGTTCTCTGATACACCTGTGAAATTTTGGATCCTGAATTACTACATCAAAGGGAGCATGAATGTAGATGGTAAAAATGTAATGCACAATTTTGTTACCTGAAAAATTAATAAAGTGACTGAATGGAGCTGAAGAGGCTAGAATCTTTTATTTGATAAAGGAAGGAAAATACAAATCCAACCTCTCTTTTTACATCCAGTGTTACATGAAAGCATGAGAATCTCAGGTAGGGTCCACATTTCTATTGTTGTAAATAATACAACAGTCAATAATAACACCTTTTTGTTGACACTGTACACATCCTTTAAGCATCCCTGAATCCTTCGCTGTGACCCTGAGCGTGCAGTTCAAGGTTAGCATGATACTGGTGACACACAAAAAGAATGAAAGTTGACATTTAGTTATTTTGTTGTGCGAGAGTTTGGCTTGCTTAGACAGTGTTTAGGTAAGTTAAAAAACAGTATAACTTTTAACGCGTGCCTCCAAATCAGCCTGCTGTAAGTTGATTTGTCTAATGTCCCTGTATTAAGGTCAAATTTTCAAAATAGGCAATCATTTGCCATCAGTCCTGGCTGACTGGGGAGTTCCCAGGTGACTGGAAGTTAACAGATGTAACACCCATCTATAAGAAGGGCTGTAATGAAGATCCAGGGTGCTTAGTGTCCAGGAAGATCATGGAGCAAATTGTCTTGAGTGTCATCACATGGCATGTACAGGACAAAAGGGGATTGGGACCAGCCAGCATGGGTTTATGAAAGGCAGGTCCTGCTTGAACAACCTGATGTCCTTCTATGACAAGGTGACCCACTTAGTGCAAGAAGGAAAGGCTGTGGATGTCATCTACCTGTACTTCAGTAAAGCATTTGTCACCATCTCCTGGAGAAACTGGCTGCTCATGGCATGGATGGGTGCACTGTTTGGTGGGTAAAAAACTAGCTGGATGGCTGGACCCAGAGAGTGGTGGTGAATAGAGTTATATCCTGTGGATTTTTGTGGGAATGTGGATCTGCTGGAGGGTAGGAATGCTCTAGTAGGGTTGGATCTATGGGTTTAGATAAATTCTACGAGATTCAATAAGGCCAAGTTCCAGATCTTGCACTTGGGTTACCACAACATCATGCAGGGGTTGGGGTAGAGTGACTGGAAAGCTGCCTGGAGGAAAAGGACCCAGGGGGTGCTGGTTGACAGCCAGCTGAACATGAGCCAGCAGTGCGCCCAGGTGGCCAAGAATGCCTGTGGCATCCTGGCTTGTATCAGGAATAGTGTGGATAGCAGGGCCAGGGAAGTGGTTGTCCTGCTGTACTCGGCACTGATGAGACCACACCTTGACTCCTCTGTCCAGTTTGTGGCCCCTTACTACAAAAAAAGAGATTAAGATGCCAGAGCGAGTCCAAAGACAGGCAGTGAAGCTGATGAAGGATCTGGAACATAAGTCCTATGACAAACAACTGAGGGAGCTGGGAGTGTTTATCCTGGAGAAAAAAAGGCTTATCGCTCTCCACAATCATCTGAAAGGAGGTTGTAGCAAGGTGGGTATCAGCCTCTAGGAGAAAATGGTGTCCAGTTGTGCCAGGGGAGGTTTAGAATGGATATTATGAAATATTTCTTCACTGAAAGGATTGTCAAACATTGGAACAAGTTCTTCAGGGAAGTGAAGGCTGAGCAAGATGATGACTTAGCTTTACAAGTTGAGTTGCAAATCTAATTAAATATTGAGATGACTAAGATTTATTTTTATACTAACATCTAAGAGATTTATTTTGCTTTGTTCTATTTAAAGCTCATCATGTGGAACATAATTGCAGATTGAAGTGAAAGAAACTTGTGTCAAAGAGAATAGAAGGCCAAGTAATGCTGAAAATCCTGGCCAGGCCGGGATAGACTTTGGCACTTCATAATTTAGTTTAGTTCAGCAAACCCGTTTTTCAACTTTCATTAACCCACAATGAATACATAGATTTGCAGGGACCACAGCCATTTTTCTATTATTTTATTAAATTGATAGGTTCTAATGAATGGGAAGTACCTGGTATTTTTGCTGTCGTATTTATTACACTACTTCTGGTGTAATGTAGTTGTACCCAATACTATCAAGAGCTATTTTGACTCTGTGACGAATGAATTCTTTTCTTTTGTACTTGCTCCCATACTTGCACATGGAGTGTCTTCTGTTCTTCCGTACAACTGTTGAGAACTAATATCAGGTGAGAGTAGCTGGAAGTGCTCAAAGCAATCTGGAAGAAGCAGGAGATGACCCTGGAGGTCAACAGGGGGTTTCTAGGCTTTGTTGTGTCTCTCCTTTCTATCCTATCTTCATTTCTTTCTTCTCTAATCTAAAAGTCAAAGCAGAGAACTGAGTAAAGGCTCCGAAGGCAAGTGTGGACTAACACCATAAACATGAATGTTTACTGCCATTTGAGATCCAGTTGGGTAACAGAGCTTTAAATTTTATTCTTGAAAGAGTGGAGACGATTTTTTTCTACTCAAGATTAAGCAGGAGTTCAGGTGCACTGCCGAGAGAGCTCTCCTGAAACCTTGTCCTGAAGTGAGCCAGACTTGGATTTTTTCAATTGGAGATTGCTCTTAGCTCACAGTTGGAGTACATTGGAGTGACCTCTCACATTAGAAATTCCATCCTGGACATTCAAGGTCTTCCTGATCCTTTGTTTCTTTTCTTAGATAATTTGAAGATACTGTGTCTTACCAACATCTTGTTTTATGCAAATGCATGTTTTATGATTCTCCCTCACCAAAAAAAAAAAAAAAAAAAAAAAGAAAAAAAAAAGGATGAAAAAGNAACTGGTCTCAACTATAAGTACATCAAACATCAACTTCAAAAAAAAAAAAGAAAGAAAAAAAAAAAGGATGAAGAAGTATTGTTTCCTAAGCTTCCTAGATCTAAGTGCATATACAGGTCTGCTTTGAATTCTCCACAGCAGCATGCTGACTTTCCAGGCAATGTTGATGGAGTAGTTCTTCTTCTTGGGTGGTTCAAGTTCAAAATTCACTTTAAGTTTTATAATATTACCTGAGGCGTGCAGTAATCATACCAACATGCACTGTCTGAAGTGTATTATTCCTTGATTGATGTATTTTTGCTGTATGCCTGGAAAGTCAGCAGATCAGAATTTGTTCCAAATGACTCTAACTCATCTTGAAATGTTTCTTCTTATTATTTTTAATTTTGAAGGTAATGAAATCCTGGGTCTTACTATTGACAATATTTTTGTTATGAAAAATATTTATTTTATATTCTTAGCCCTTGCAAGGTCTAATAATCAAATATCATATGATAGCAGCAACAGTCATTTGGGAATTAAAACCTCAGAATGGCACTTGGAAAAAACCCCCAAAATAAAATATAGATTAATAGATTTATTTTTTGAGCATTTGTAGTATCTGAAGGAACCACACTGATGCTTTCAAACTTAATTGAAGCTCTGAGATAGACATCTGAGAATAGAGAAGTCACAATTTTTTTATTACTTTTATTATGCTAGGATCCTAGTGTCTATTGAAATCAATGATTTTATGAATTTAAAGTGGATTTAATGAAGAAGAGGATGTTGGAATTCACATTATGTATTCACAGTGGAAGGTATGCCTATACAGCATTGTAGATCAGCAGTCACCTCCAGAGATACCTGGATGGAGGCTGGGCTGAGAGGCTTATACTACTCTTCCTAGAGTGAATGACAAATAAAATGAAGCAGTGTAGGAGAATGCTATGGTATGCCTGTAGAAGCACAGAGAAGGAAAAACAGTAACACCACCTGGGAGATATTATAAGAAAGGGGAAACAGCTCATGTAGCTTGGAGGTCTGTCTAGTTGTGAATATAATTTTATTTTAAAGATATGATTTCAAATGGAAACTTTGAACTTGAAGAAAGCCATTGATTTTGTGGTAAGGGTTTGGTTGAAAGTGTCATTCATAAAACTGGCAGAGTGTCATTATCCAATGAGTGGCTGTTACAGAGCAACACACTTTTACACAGAAGCTCAGACGAGGAGAAACTGCTCAGGCAGAACACAGAGAGAAAAGATGAGAGGGAAATTTGAAAGGTAAGTTTCTTTTCTGAGGAAGAGTATAAAAGCCTGAGCAAAGATAAGAGAGGCAGGCGTTATTAAAATCTTTTTCAGATACTTGTCTCTGAATGCTGCAGTAGTAAATTTAGAACTGTTAAATTTAGGGGGGAGAACAAGCAGAAAGCAGAATGGTGACCTGTGAGTTCCTTCTGTGTTCTTCTTGTTGACTTTCAGGCGCTTTTCCCTGAAAAAGTTCTAACAGAATTGAGAGATGATTGAATGAAAACTGGAAAGAATGAAAAATGTCCCTCCCCACCCCTTCAGATGTTATTAGTAAAATTCTATTTTATATAAAAGATTTGAAAAGAATTCAGGATCTGTTAATACCAGCTTCCGTATTTAGTGCTCAGCTAAAACACTATAGGCTAAACGCTAAAACTGTTAACTTGTGGAAAAAGTTCTCTAAGGGAAGTTCATATCATGAATACCTTTTAGGGGCCTTTTTATTGCTGTCTATAGTACTGACCACTGACAGAGATAAGCTATAGAAAATAGTTCCTTCTGTGAGTTATGTCAGAGTCTCACACGAAGGCTGTCAAGGCTACTTGTGATAATTCTCTTTGCCTAAAAGATTTGCTAGTTGCTACTTTCCTGCAAAATCATATCACCTGATCCAGTAGTCTCTAAGGATGAACTTGTACAGATATTGCATCTGCAGATGAATTATTTCTTTCACTGTAGAGCATCTCCCCATAGGCTCTAACTGTTATTACATTTTTATTTGCAGTACAAATAAGATAAAGTCTTTGTACAAAGAACCTCATATAACACAACCAAAAAAAAAAAAAGGAAATAACCCTGATTCTGTAGCCTGAAAGCTCCTGGAAGCACCTCCAAAGATAGTGCATTCAAAAAATGGGGCTTTCCACTCATACATTGCTCCTCATAATTTTCAGAGCAACCAAACCAGGTCTTTACGTTGATTTGCTTGCTTTCTTCAGGTGATATATTACTGTAACAGTCCAGTTGTTTCTAATGTTTTGCAGTATCTATTCTGGGCATTCATTATCTCTTTTGGTGTACAAAACGCCTGTTCATTTTCTAAATTAGTCTAATGGTCTATCAGATTCTTTTGGGTGCACCAAAGTATTGCATCCAATAAGTTAACATAGCAGAATCAAGCCTTTTGAGTAAATAAAAAATAAAAAGCCCCCATGAACTAAGACAGTTTGTGCAGCCTTAATTTGCCTCCAGTGCGTATGTGCAAAATAATCTTTAATTATTTAATTCATTGAAGCTCCCAATCAGGAAGCCCTATCCTCATGCCACAGAAGCTCTCTTCTGCCAAAGTACTGGAGAGGAAGCAAAAGACAGTTGTATTATCACTAGAAAATCTGGTAGCTATTGCAAATTACAATGTTATCAACTTCAGAATAACAAACCTGTGATGATAATGAGAGACAGCACTGAAGGCCAACAAATCCCTCGCAGCCATACCGGTTTGTACTCAAGTTACGACCAACCTGAGCTTGGGTAGGTCTGGCTTTGAGCCTGTCTCGGAGCTCCCTCTGGTGCTTCACTGCTCTAGTGCAACTAATGATTTAACGAGAAATATCCAGAAGAAGGGGCTCTTTCGAAATGAGTCTCAGTAAATAGAGGCAATTACCACAAAAAGTCTTTGTGTCCTCAGATTTCAGTGATTACACTTGAAGAAGAGTCGGTTTAGATTAGATATATGGAAGGATTTTTTACAATGACGTGGTGAAACGCCGGAACAGGTTGCCCAGAGACATGGAGGATGCCCCATCCCTGGAAACGGTCAAGATCAGGTTGGATGGGGCTCTGACCAACATGATCTAGTTGAAGATGTCCCTGCTCATTGCGGGGGGATTGGACTAAATGGCATTTTAAAGTTCCCTCCAATCCAAACTATTCTATGATTCTGTGACTTCTTATGTTAAGAAGAATTAAAATTAAAAAAAAAAAAGCCTCTTTTCATTTGCTTAACAACCATGTTTTACTTTCAGGTAAAAAATATTTTTGTCTCGAGGTGTAGTATTGGTAACTGAAGCTGTAATAAACCATTATCTGACAATTTTAGTACTGAAGACATGTATTCATCTTTTTGGCTGTGTTCAGTTTCAGGCCCTTCAAGACAAGAAGGGCATTAAGGTGCTGGAGAGAGTCCAGTGAAGGGCAACAAAGCTGGTGAACGGTCTGAAGGACAAGTCTGGTGAGGAGTGGCTGAGGGAGCTGGGGGTGTTTAACCTGGAGAAACGGAGGCTTCGGGAGGACCTTATTGCTCTCTACAGCTACCTGAAAAGAGGCAATAGTGAGGCAGGAGTTGATATTTTTTCCCATGTAACAAGCGATAGGATGAGAGGAAATGGCCTCAAGTTGTGCCAGGGGAGCTTTAGATTGCATATTAGGAAATACTTCTTTATGAAAAGGGTGGCCAAGAACTGGAACAGGCTGCCCAGAGAGGTGATTGAGTCTTTAAAAGGTATTTAAAAGAAGTGCAGATGTGGCACTTAGAGACATGGTTTAGAGGTGAAATCAGCAGTGCTGGGTTAACAGTAGGACTCAATGATCTCAGAGGTCTATTCCAATCTAAATGATTGTATGATTAAAAGAAGAAATATTTAATATAAGTTGCTGGAGTTGCTTTGCTCTACTTTTAAGGTTTCTTCTCCTTGTACTCCTTTTGGACTTCTTTGTTGATTCCACAAAACTGCTGAACACTAAAGGCTCTTTTTTGATATTGATGGCTATGGAGTGGGTACAAAACTGTCTTCTGTAAGGAGACACATTCTAAAAAGTCCAAGTAGACTAACCAAGATATTTTAAACTGCACTAATCTGAGCTCAATTGATCTTCGATTAGCTGCTATGATGTCTTATGATTTCTCTTCATGTAGCATAATTTTCACTCAATCAGTGTTGCAAATCATTTGGGGCCATTGACGGACAAGGAGAGGCTTCCAGAAGGACTGCATCAGCTTGCTTTCTATTTGCTTTTTGTCTCTTCAAAACTGTCCAATTTTTCCAGTGTGACAGCTAAATGTGCTTCTATTTGATGGATGAAAAGAGAATTTTGCTTCTTCTTATGGGACTAAACACTTTATGTGGGTATCTGTTGACACAAATCAATGGGACCATGTATTGTGAACTGAATTTTGGAGCAAAACTCATTTGTACACATTTGTTTATTTTCTTTGGCACCCTTAAAACATAAAGTATCTGTTGGTTCAGAGGTTGGCTGCACGTGTTAGTGATAGCTGGAAAATTGAAAACCTCTTGCCAAGGTAAACAGTTTTCACCAAAGTGAATTGTTATCCAGGAACCTGAACCAGCAAATTCCTTCTGCTAACGTTCTAGAATTCCTGTGGAACAACAGTGAAACCTGAATGCAGAAGGAAAAAAAAAAAAAAAAGAGGGGATGATGCTCTTGGCAATTCAGTTTGCAATTTTTTATTCCCTTGTCAGCTTGAATCTGTAGATATTCCTGTCAGCGTGCCCATGTGGGCACCCCATTCAGCCTGTCAAGTCTTCTGCACTTCAACAACAGTTTTTGGAGTGCCAACCATATGTTTGGATCCCACCTGCAAAACTTCAGTTAAATAAGAAATAGTCTCTTGAGAGATAATTGTTTGCAACATGAGTTATTATGAACACTAAGCCAAATGCAGTGTAACTCTATTGTACTTGCAATGCAATCTTATCCTATAATATCAAGTATTCAGAGGAAAGATGTGCTTTAGCTCACATTATTATTGAGGAAATAATACAGTTTTGATAATACTGAATTTTAACAATTAAATATCCATATAAAACCTTTCCTGCTACATAACAATGTGTGCAAAACCAGTGTAATGAATTTAGCACAAGAGGCACTCCTGTGTCCTGCCTCCTGTGCTCATTCTACTCCATCAGAAGGATTGGGAGAAGGACAAAAACCTTTGTCTTCACAGTCATTTTGCCTAGTCTTCGTTGCTGAGACATAAATCTGCTTATCCCTTCATCATCAGAGAGGCTTGTAGCTCACCGGGCAGACAATTTACAATCTTTTTCCAAGCCACAACAGGACCTTTACTTGTAGGCTTCAGTTACTGGTTGGAAGTAGATTTCTGTTTTTCTGTCTTGCCAGCTGAACAGGGAAGTCACTAACACAGGTGTTAAAAAACTGCAACAAAATAAAATACCCCAAACCCCTAAAACCTCACCTGAAGTCGTTCCTACTAGACAGGAAAAAAATGTAGCATGCCTTGAAGTGAAGACTGGCAGAAATCTTGAACCCTGCTGCTAGAGCTGGAAGGGGTACAAGCCTGCTCCAAGAGGGAAGTATGGAAATTGGTGTTGAAGCTGAAACTGGATGTTTCTGAGGAGCCTTACTTGGAACTGGGAAGTAAATCTTTTGCTACTGACAAAATAGCAGTCTTATCCTGTAAGATGCAGAACACAGCTGCAGTATTTGGTAATGATCAGATTGCAAATCCATCCATAGACTGGTCAGTCATTTTCTTTATATGCAGAACTTTTTGCTTGTGACTTCCTTAAGAGATTTCTTCACAGTTAGGTGAGTCACAAGCATACAAGCTGCTAATTAAGGCAACTCTGACTTGTGGTAACTTTCGGTAAATTTGTATTTTTGAAATCTTTTTCTCATAAGCTAGTTTTTATGTTGACCACAGGGAAGCAAAAATTGTCATGTTGTTTGTCCTCAACTGCTGTTTCAGATTTTGTGTATCTGTAAAGCAAAAACTGAAACGTGATAAAGTTCACTGTGGGAAATTTTAAGAAAATAATTGAACAGTGCTTCCATTTGATGCCTACTGCATTCCTTCTTGGCTGTTAAGTGTTTCTGGTTCAAGCTCCTCTGAAAAGAAAGACATCTGTCTTTAGCAGATATGACTGAAAAGTTAGAACTATAATTGAAATTGGACTGGCTTTATTGGACATGGTGGCAAGAAAGTGGTTGTATTTCAAGAACTTAATGGCATCATCTGTCACAAAATATGCTATCCTGTCTTGCAACTTTTCAAGCTTGTTCTGCTAAAGCTTATTCTCCTTCTTATTACTTGTAAGATTTCCCATTTACTTTTCACATCATGGAGAAAAATGGGCATTTTTTTTGTGTATGACTTCTCTGACCTATTTTAGATCTTTCTTTTAGGGTAAGATGAGCAGCTGTTGCTTCTGAATGCTTAGAGTCCATGCACTTTGCTGAAAGTTTTATTAAATATTATAAATCTTTGTATAATGTACAAATTAGCAATATAAGTATGTACCCAAACACTTTTTAGGGCCTACTAAATTCCAGTTTGGCTGAGACTTTTATCTGGAAAAATATTTTCAGCTCTACAGTAACATTTCAGTTGTATGTCTTCACCTCATCCCTCTCTCTCTTAGGTAGTTGGCATTCTTAAATAGTGGCATGGAGTTTGCGTAGTGACATCTATTGAAGGAAAACATTTCATGGTTGTGTACCATACATTTTCTGTCCAATTACTTAGAATTTAAAGAAGATACTTGAACTTTGATTCTTTGGAATAGTTTTGCTTCCCTTTGGTGTTCCTAACATTGCTTATAAATTCACTTACATTGAGCAGGGCCTAGAATATGAGAATCCTCCTCTCTTCTAAATTTCTCAAACTTAAATGTGTAAAACTGGATTTTCTGTTGCTTCTTCTCTTTCTTACCTTGTGAAACTTGATGCTTGTCTGTTGCATAGTCTAAAATACAGTGGAAGAATTGAGAACAACTTCTTCCAAAACATACTGTATGAAGTCTGACTTTCATCAAGACAACATCATTACATACGATGATGACAACAAATTAAGAACTTATATTGGTTCTTTGGTTTGATTTGTTTTTTTTTCCAAAGTAGTGGCGACAATAATGGTAATTCCCATGGTAATAATGTATACAGGGCACCTTGAGATGATATTCCAGGTACTAAAGCTGATGTCTCTACTGCTCAGTCAGCAAGGAGGACTGGAGAGAGGATGCTGAAAGTTATCTTTTTTTCTAGTGGTAAAGGGAAGTAGTGGCACAAAGGGCATTTGAATGTCTTCTTGCCGGTAATGTGCCTCTGCAGCAAAGAAAGCCAACAATCCTTCCAAACTCAATGATTTTGGGATTCATTTGGATCATCTGTGACATAGAACTTTTTATATATCTCATATACCTTTATGCATGGATGAAAACAATTTCAAACATATACAGCTATATGTATATGAATGAAGAAATAATCACACAGATGCATATAAGCTGGTCAGATTTACTTTAGGAAATTATTTGTGAACAGGAGAAAAGTTTTTATATCATAAAACATCCTCTCCCAAACCAACAAGTCAAAAAAGAAAGTATAGTGTTAACTCTTTCCACAGTGACCTAGATGTCAGATTTAAAAATAAATTATCCAAAATGAAAACTTATAAATGGAATAAAGGCTAAGGAAGACGTTTAACTGGGGATAAAAAAGACAGTCAGCTGTGGGTGGTTCAGTCTCTCAGATGGCAAACCATCAGCCACTTTTCTGTGTGTGTGAGGTGCAAGGAAAAATAGTTTTAATGCCTCATTGTACTTATTGACCAAACTGTTTATTATTACTTATTCTAAAGTTTTGTTTCTGGGGTTTCCTTAACCTCTGTTTGCAAATATAATCAAGAATTAAGAATTTGTACCTCATTTTCTCAGAGAATGCCTCAGGAAATTGATTATTTATCTGTAATCACAACAAGAGTGGAGGGGGCTGTATGTACACATGCCAAGTATTCTCTGCAGCTGCGTATTTCTTTTCCCGTGGTTGGCATTGCAATAGATTTTCAATCCCATAATAAATTTATGTTGTGATAGATTTTTAATCCTATAATAGATTTATGTGTGGTTAAATGCCAACTACTCATTAAGCACAGTATGTGCTTCCTCTTTGATTGCCAAGTAGTGCATTTCTGTTGAAACACACCCTCATGATGCAGATATTATTCATGCACAATTGTGCAGGAGGGAAAAAGTCAAAAGCTGGAAGTAAGAAGCAATCTGTGCCTAGCTGAGCAAAAGCCCTAAGGCTTTCCATAGCCATTGTAACTGTCCCAATCTTTCTGGGCTAAGAAGTATCGAAGTAAGGACTCGTAGTAATGAAGATTATAGTGAGGGTTCCCATGAGCCAGTAATTGTCACTTGTGACCACAGAAAACACTATCACATAACTCCTTTCATGAGCACAAATAAGGCAGAGGAATTTCCATAGAACTGGGAAATGAAAGAGCTTTGTCAAGTCTGCAGGCTTTAAATCTGCAAAAATATTTTTGCTACTTTCCACTCATCCTGATTTTAATGTGAGATTTTGTGGACAAAGGAGTATACAATCTATAGAAACCTTTTCTCTAAAGTTATCCCATGGCTTAAATGCCAAGGAACTAGAATTTCTGGAATGTAATGGTTCAATAAATAAATTCAGAAAACTGGAAATAATTTGGAGTGAGATATTTAAAATGTAACCATAGCTTCTGAGCAAAAGGTCAGCAAGGTGGTGAGAATTCTTCCCAAGCCCATGAAACTGCCAGATCTTATCCATAAAGTTGATCCTTCTTGCTTAGCATATTAAATAACTTCAAACAAACCAGCCCTGTCAACTTAGATTGACCATGACCAACAAGGATTGAAATAAGTTTTCAATTTAAGAAAAATTGTTAATGCGTGTGATAGGATATCCCCTCAGAGCCCTTCACTGCAGCCCACTGTATCTGTTACAGCATTCAAGGCAACACAGTTCAGCCAAGGTATCTTGCATTATAGCCCTGCTTGGGGGAATGCTTATAGCAGATGGGTGAATGGCATCTGATAAATGGAGGGCTAAGAACTTTCTTCTCTTTAACAAATGTCATAAGAGTGCTATCAATCAATATTTAAGTAGCAGTAACAGTAGCTTCAAGCTTTCCTTCTCACCTATCCATTTCTGATCTATGGGCCAGATATCTGTAGACCTGCTTTGCATGAAAAATGAAGCCTCCTGTGACTCCTAAATGTTGCCCTTGGTTTTGGCCAAAACTGCTGGCTTTCTAATAATTCCTAATGAATAGTCAGTTAATTACTGACTTCTGTTAAATTGCAGTCATGTCTGGTCAAAACATTAGATACAGACACATAAGGAATATGGCAGAATGTAGATTTGAAAAGAGGGACAAAATACATGGCTTGAAATTATCCTTTTAAAGTTAGACCTATGTAAAGTCCAGTTGAATTTCAGATTCATTTTTAGGAAGCCAGTTGCTTGGCAGTTTCTTCCCCCCTTGTCTTTTGCTGTTTAAAAATCTTAAGAAAGAAAATACCTGTCTCTGTATTAAAATACTTCCTGGGTTAGAAGGGAGATAAAGGAACTTTACCTAAATTCAGAAATACCTGAAAATAAGACAACAGTGCTTGAAATGTATTGGAGTTAGTCCATCTGCAGTTGGATGCAATATGTGCTTTAAGGATGCCAAAAAAAGACAAAAATTCCCAACATAAACCAGAGGTGAGTGCCAGTATTCCAGAATGAAGCAAGATGCATGAAACATTTAAAGATCATTTTGTTGAGACACAGTGTGCAAGGGAGATCTCATTTCAAACAAATGATTATAGGTAAACAAAAGAGGCTCAGTTTCATTCTGTGAAACCAAAATATTTAAAAGCAAATTCTCTGCCATTGTGAAATGTGGAGCCCATAATGATTTCAATGTCTTTCTGCTTTGTAGCAATAGTTTGCATTAAGAAATTCTATGTTGAAAAACTGAATATTTATGGGAAAATATCTGACACACCAAAGGCTTATATCACATAAAATCCATCTTGTGTGGTAGGTCGTTTGCTGGAACAGATAATGGGTGTAGTCAGGAAGAGTGGAGAAGGCATCAAGCCTGAGAAAATCACTGGGAAAAAAATGGATCAATGACCTGTCTGCCTAACATTTACAGTGTGGACCCTTTTGCCCTTAGCACTGTAGGAGATCTGGCCCAATATCAGTCGATACTGCTTCACTATGGTCCATTGTACTCTCTGTTTTGTCAGTATAGACAGAATCTCTCAATGCTACTGAGCTTTAATCTATAGAGCTCGTAGTGTGAGACAGCATGGGAAAAGGAAGGAAATATCTCCATGGTGACATTTGTTCTGTTGCTGATTATTTGTTTGGATTTTGAAGTAGCAGAGACATAGTTTGGATCAGTCCTAAACCTTGGCTCTCATAATTGGAATCAGTCAGCTCCTGACATGTGAGCGCTGAAGTGCTGCAAAAGTGGTATGTACCTGCATGTCTTGGACTTTGAACTGAATAGCTTATCTGGACACGAGAAATAAGATGAAGGTTGGAGACCCAATCAGATGCTGAGTGATGGAGGGCTGTTTGAGGGAGGATTAGCATCTTGAACTTTCTCCATGATCTTAAAGCCAAATGGCAATCAGGCAAACCTTAATATAGAGAAGGAAAACCTGACAACAAACAGTGTCTACGGTATGTTTAAGCTGTCCAAACCTCATCTTCACAATGCATGGTAGAATGTGTGAAAAAATATGAAATAGACAGTAAGGGCCAAGTAAATTTGCCAAAGAATACTAAAAAAATTCGTTTAGTTAACAAGATGAGTTACAATATGTAGAAGCAATTATTTTATTCTGAAAGGAAAGGAAGGGACAAAGTGCTGAAATGTAAAGTGAGGTAAGACTAGATTGGATCATTACTTGCAAGTGAGGAACTGGGGCTCAGAGAATGGGAGAATGGCATGGAAAATACAGGGGGTAATGGTGTTGAATGACTACATTGCAGAGCAGTTGCACCAATGAGCATTTGTGGATAGGGGTTGGGAAGAGAAACTGTTCATTCCCAGGATTAGAGAACAGAGCATTTTAGAGGTGAATGTTTTATATACCCTTATTTGTTTTATGAACTTTAACTTTGTTCAGTAAGAAGGCTTAGTGAGGCAAAGCCAAATTTTCAAGATGCCTGCAGCTCTTCAAAACCATATTCTACTCCCAGTCTAGAAAAAGATTTGGACTCAGTTTGGTTGTCCAATCAGAATCATCTAGTACTATTAGAGTATGTTGTCTGCCACCCAAATGTTGGTTTAGGTCTCCTCTTTCTTCTATATGTTGTAATTTTCCCATTTTGTGAAGGTGTCCCAGATACTTTAGGGATTCTCAAATGACTGTAGATAACTATTTTTTAAAATCATCTTATGGAGACAAAAAAAAATAAAAATCTGTGTTTTTAGTATCTTACTCAAAGGTCAGCACTTGTATTGGTGTAGTGTAGCAGGTATTTTAACTACATGAGAAATTACCCCTTTTAGAATCATCCAAGTGACCTCTTAGAACTTTAGAATTTCCCCCAGAATGTTGTTTTCCATTATTTGCCAAGCTAATAAAATGACAGCTTGAGGAGACTGTCAATTTGCCATACATATTCCTAGCTATTTCCTGCACATTTAATTTATTTCTACATTTCAGAGTGAAAAAATGGGCCAATAAATCATTTTAACATACACAGATGTGGCTAACATGACATCCTCTTCTTTACTATTTCTTTGCATGCTCTGATCTGGATTTATCTTGACTAGATTTTTTACTAATTGCCCATGATTTAGGGGAAAGTCCATGCCTTCACATGTGCTGCATGGTTCCCAGAAAAACAGAACTTTAAGTGTGAGTGGAGCCTTAGGACACTTTTTCTGACTAAATATGGCTTTTATGGTCAAACTAAGGTACTTTGGAAAAATGGGTAAGAAACTACATTATAAGTTATTGAAAAAGGAGTTAACATTTGGGGTGCCAATTTCAAAAAACTAAAATAAGCAATCGCTTCCTCCCCCCTAAAAAATCAGCATGAAGAAGATACCAAAAGGAGGATTTTTCTCTGTGTAAGCAAATCCCTTGGAAGCCATTCTTCCTGGATAGTTCTGTGGAGAAATTAGGTCACATTTGGCTAACATCACTTTATTGTCAGGATAACCTGCTCCTTTGGCCCCTTTTACTTGATGTGTGTGTGTCTATGTATGTGTTTGTGTTTGTGTGTGTGTGTGTGTGTGTATTTGTGTGTTTGTCTGCACTTTTTCACAAAGGCTCACTAAAAGCCTGTATTGAGAATCCTGTGAAGGAGTTGATCTTTATTTTTTTCTTCCTGTATCACTGCAAGTGCTTTAGAAAAATATGTGCCAACAGGTTACTGAAGGCTTCTTTGATCTTGGCATTAATTCTGGTTTCTTTTTCAAGAAAACCTATTTCCAGTATAAAAGGTTGAGAACTGCTAGGCTGTTTTGCAGATTCTGAAGACTGTGCTGTAGAAAACAGGCTTCCAATAATAATAAAAGTACAAAGCCATTGCAAAGTAACCTCCCATTATCTAGTCAATAAGGAACAAACAACAAGTACGTTTGTTTTGGTTTTTGTTTCTTAATCTGAAAGAAATCCAGAATTTAAGAGCTCTTTGGCCTTTTCAAGAACAACAAGTTCACATGTGATTTAGTCTTATTGCTGCCATAAAGTTGTGGTACTGTGCTTTCTTAAGAGCTCTGTTGTCAGTCTCATATTTAAAACGTCAAAATTAATGCCACAGTGTTGCAGATTATTCCAAGATCTACACACAGCTTCAGGAGATGTCAACTTTTCCTACGTACTCACACTTTTATGAGTGCAGACAACTCTAAATTATTTGTGATTTTAAAATAGTGAGAAATATAATGCTCTCAAGCAACCCAATATGTGTCACACAACAGAAGTGTACAATGTTCTGAATAAACAATCCCAGTAACACGTGTATAAACAGCAAGTAAACTCCCACACAGCAAGATGTGTCACCTCACGGAAAAAAATCACTCTGAACTAGAGACATTACAAGATGACTTTGTGGTTGCACAGACCTGGGGCTAGCAGGGACTGGACCAAAGCCCATCACAATTTGTGAAATAAGGAGTACTGGCTTTTAGAAAAGGCAATGATGCAGCACATGGGTCTGAACACAGCACAGTTAATGTCTGAAAAGGCACAAATGGAAATTAAGGCACTTCAGGAAGCAAAACTCATTGAGCTTAAGTTTTAGCCTAAGCTGTGAAGGTACCGACATTTCAAAACCAACTAACAATGGTATTTCATAAGTTGAGCTAATTGGTAGTATTGTGGAAATGGAGAACAGAAAAGAGGGGGAAAAGTTCTGGGTAATGTCAGACATATTAGCATGGCCTGAAATGTATTAAAAAGCAAGAACTAATTTTAAAGAAAAAATAATTAAGCACATGGAGGTAAAAGGAAAATAGGATAAAATGCAATATTAGGTTACCAGACACTGATCTTGAAGTTTAGCCCAATATTATTCTTTAATAAAAATGGATTTTTAGACTAGAGAAATACAGTATATCTATCTGGATTTCAGTAAAGTATTTGATATGCTGCCACATAGGAAATTACTAGTTAAACTGAAATAAATGGGAATTAGAAGAAAAATTGCAAGGTGAGTAAAGAGTTGGCTAAAAAGCAAACTTCACGGATTTTGCTTAAAAGGGAACTCTGAGGCTAACAGGAAGTTACTAAGGATCTATATTGGGCCAATCTTACTTAATATTTTTGGTAGAAATCACTGACTGAGAAAGATAACAATATTTAAGAGGACCTGTTGATGACCCAGAACTGTGATTCTCCATGCTTGAGGGCCACATATTGTCTTTTAGAAGAACCAATCTGGCTTGCATCCAGGTGAGACTACCTTTCCCAAGAAAAGTCTGGCATGTGTATGACAGCTGGCCATAGGCTTGCATGTTTTTTCAGTGAAGCAGAAGCCATTTCCCATCTCACCAGGATATCGGCTCCTCCCCTGCCCATCACTGGGTACATGGTTAGCAGGTCTGAAACTCCTGGCAGGGCATCATCTCGTGGGGTAGTCTCATTACAAATCTCCTCAGGAACATTCTGAAGAGCAATAGAGCAGCATTAGCACAGAACTCTGTCCAAGACAACATGCCCAGCCTCTCAGCAGGGCATATTGACTCCAGCACAGTGCGTGTGAAGGCTTTGACATGACTCCTGGGTCAGGCCTGGCTTGTGGCTGCTCAGGTTGGCTCTGTGACTCAGATGTAGACAAACTCCAAGATAGTTTTGTTTGTTTAGCCTACCAAAATGAAGGCTGAGAAGAAATTGAATTATACGATAATTGCGGGACTGGAATTATAGTACATTGTTTCCTTAAGTAAGAGGAAACTGGATTTGATGCTCCTCTCAGTCTTATGTCCTAAGCTTCTAAGTCATGTCTAACTGACTGTGTGGTACTTCTGGCAACAAAGTCTTGCCTGGATGGTCCATATCAAAGGTTGTACACCTAATTAATTCTTAAAGATAGCTGGAGATGGAGCTTTCTACCATCTTTCTGCAACTTTGTGATGTTGGAGGAGTCTCCATGAGAAGAAATAAACTGTTTGTGGTCTGGATAGAATAGACAGTAAGAAACAACATCGCCAAAAGTTAAGAACAACTTACTGAGAGCAGTACAAGAAACAGTAAGGGAGTGGAATATCTGTCTGAAAGAGGGTGGAGACTTTTTGAAGGAGTCAGGAACTTTGATAGAGAGGCCATGTGCCTCTATTGGAAAAATAGAGAGTCATGTATTGGGTTTATAAGGTTTTGGCAGCAGGGGGCTTCAAGGGTGGCTTCTGTGAGAAGACGCCAGAAACTTCCCATATGTGTGATGGAGCCAGTGCCAGCTGGCTCCAAGGTGGGCCCACTTCTGGCCAAGGTCAAGCCCATCAGCAGTGGTGGTAGCACCTCTGAGATAACATATCAAAGAAGTGGGGTAGGGGGTGGGGAGAGGGAATGGCGCAGTTGCAGCCAGAGAAGAGAGGAACAAGAACATGTGAAAGAAACAACTCTGCAGACTCCCAGCTCAGTGAGGGCAGAGGAGCAAGACATGCTGCAGGCGCCAGAGAAGATATTACCTGCTGTAGTGATTTTGATTTTAGACCTTCCTTGATAACCAAGTTGTAACCAAAGAAGTGGTCATCTTCCCAGTATTCCATGCGATTTTTTACGTAAACCAGAGCCTCTTACTCTCTTTCTTTTCCAGTAAATCTGGGAGCAGATTCTCTGCTATCGACTCTGCTCATGTAGAGGAGTGAGGCCCAGTGAGGCCTTGTGGACCTTGAGAAGCAGAGAGTGCTGGCGGTTGCTTGGTGCAATTCTGCTATCTTGAGGAGAGTAGTAAGATTTTCTCTTGTTAATTCTTTATTGGTTACTCCTGGATTTTTATTGTGTATATCTATTTTAGTTTTTTTTTCCTCTCCCTTTTCCCTTCAGAGCAGGAGAAAGTGTTCGAAGTCCCTTCTTCTGTGTACATAATATTCTATTTGTATATAAGTGTAAATACATATGTATATTTTTGTACAACTTTAGTCTAGTCATTTCAGTGTTTCAGTAACTTTTCCCTTCTCCCTTTCCCTTGTGTTCATACAAGGGAGTAGGGGTAGGAGAGGCTGCAAACTGTAAGGTTTGAGCATTCGGTAGGAAAATCGGATCCAAACCGTTACACCTGCAGCCCATTGTGAAGTTCATGGTGAGACAGACTGTCCCTCTGCAGCCCGTGTAAGTCCATGGTGGAGAAGATTCGGAGTGATGGCGTTGTCTTCTCAAGTAACCATTACATGTGATGGAGCCCTGCTTTCCTGGAGATGGCTGGACACCTGCCTGCCAATGGGAAGTAGTGAATGAATTCTTTGTTTTGCTTTGCTTGTATGCACGGCTTTTGATTTCCCTATTAAACTGTTTTTATCTCAACCCTTATGTTTTCTCACTTTTACCCGTTCAATTCTCTCCCCCATGCCCCAGGAGTAAGTGAGCGAGCGACTATGGTGTTTAGCTGCCAGCTGTGGTTAAACCATGACAAAAGTAAAGCCCAGGAAGAAGTAGCAGAGTTAACATGTTTTTAAGATTTGTTTTGTTTTTGGGGTTTTTTCCCCCTCATTATCCTACTTCAGTTTGATTGCTAATTAATTAAATAATTTCCCCAAGTGCTGTTTGCTTTGCCCAAGACTGTAATTGGTGAGTCATCTCTCCCTGTTCTTATCTTGACCCATGAGGTTTTAGTTCTATTTTCTCTCCCCTGTCCAGCTGAGGAGGGGAGCGATAGAGCAGCTTTGGTGAGCGCCTGACATCGAGACAGGGTTAACCCATTGCAAGGCAACAGATACAGGTAGTCAGACTTGTGTTTTAGAGAAACTCCAGGCTTCTAATATGCAAAGCTCTTATAATCATGCTGTGTGAGTCTGCCAAGGAAATGTCCATCTTATCCTCAGAGATAATGATGGAGCTGACACAGGTTATCTCCACTGCCTTTCACAGAAGTTGTGCTTGTTTGAAATGACCAGTTGATCAGATTTTACATTCAGCAGTGAGTATGTCCTTTTCACAAAGTGAGAAAAATGAGCAGGCTGGAACTGTATGACCCACAGATACCAAAGAGGTGATAAAGGATCCATAAGCAATTAGGATTCTTTGCTTTTTTTGCTTTGTGAGATTTTACAGTCAGCAGTGAGACTATCATTTTGGCAGAGGACGAAGAGTCTAGTGGTGTAGACATCAGCTGACCCATTGGTAGAGTAAGTTTAGAATACAGAAAACAGAATAGGTTCTTTGGTAAGAATAGAATTTGCTGCTGCTTATTTTATAAAGTAAGATCTATGACATTTCTGGTTTCATGTGGTAGACTTCAAAGCGTTTGGGTCACGTAAGGTTTTATTTCTGTGGAACAGTGTTGCAAAAGGGCATGCCCAGAGGAAGTATCCTTTCCAACACAGCCAGAGTGGACTGCCAGAGCAGTTGAACTGCACACAGCCTTAATGCAGTGCTTCCTACAAAGGGAGGATGGCAAAGAGCATGGGGAAGCAGCTGGACAGACCTTTCCTACATGTTGGTGAACAACAGGTAGAAATTGAACTTCAAATGCTGGGCACGCTTTGTTTAGAAACTTGCCAGCGTTCCCAGCCAATCCCTTTCCTGCCTCCTTGTGAAGCACCTAAAGGATGAACTAAGGATTGGGGAGCCCCAGGGTTTCCAGTTAGCTGGAGAAACTGTCCATCCTAAGTGCAGGGATCTCTGTGGCCTGGAGATGGGAACTTTGTGATCAGTTTACAAGTGTCATGTCTCTGAACCAATTCTACTGCATGAACGACCTCAGGTTAAAGGTCCCAAGCCCTCTGAGTTCCACAGCTCTGTTTGAGCTGCTCTGGGACTGGTGTTGGAGGAACCCTGGCCAGTGCAAACTGCAGTTAGCACAGTAATAGCATACTGGTTATGCAGAAGCCCTACACTAACTTGCTTTAGACTAGTATTTAGTAATGCACAGCTGTTACTGTTACTATTAACAATAAATGTGTTCAATCCAGCTGGCAACTGCCAGGGATCTCAGGAAACACATTTCATTTTGGAAACACCTTGTGTTTAAGAATTTTTGAAACTAAATATGGTTGGACTTCAGTTCTGTGAAAATTTTCCAGTGTTTGGCTTTTCATCCCAAAGCAGGATGAAAAGTATTCTGGTAATTTGGAAATTATCACAGAATGGAAATTCATCTCTCTGGCCAGCTCTATTTATGAACTCATTACTTCAAGTACTCATCTACCAAAAAAAGGCTTCATAGCCTTTAATTAAATTGTAAGTCTGTGCTATAGTGTTGTCCCTCTGGTTTTGTTTCCAGAACCTTTTTGAGATTCTTTCTACCTTTCCTTTCTGAAGGCTATGATGGCCCTTGGAATGCATTAAGAAATTGTAAGAAATGCCAAGGTGTTTATTTTCTTGTGAGATTATATATGACATTTGAAGAAAAACTCTTTAGCTAGAAATCCCTTCTCTCCTTTAAGGAGACTATTTACTTTTGACTGAATTATTTAAAAAAACCCTAAAAAACCAGAGTAAACAGTAAATCTGAATGCCTCTTTTCTAGATGTTCCTCATGAATGTGGTCTTACTCTCATAATATTTTATATGGTGAGGCAGAAAAGTGCAACTCTTTATTCAGTGCTTCATTTTAGGCCTCCAGATTTGAAAATCTTGGCCTGTGGTCATGAGTATTCAGTCTTTGTGCACCTTTCAGAAGACAAGTCTGATTGTCTTACTTTGTTTTTGAGTCATTATTCTCTGTGCTTTGTTTTTGCCAAGTGTCAAAATATAGCTGTTTCTCTGCTTCAGGGATATATTATACTAAGTGCACTGGAAAAAAACATTGGCAAATGATATAATACTCTGGAAAAGAGAAAGAGATTTGGATGGTGCTGGGGGGAAAAAAAGAAAAAGAAAAAAGAAAGAAAAAGTGACCTTGCATCATAGAGCTGGCAAATTTTTTCAATCCAACAGCCAATCAGAGTTAATATGGCTTTACTCTCAATAAACCTGCAGCAATGCTATTATAGTTTCACTATACTGTTTATGAAAAGCTGAGCTAGTCTAGAAGGCATTACATGGAAGACAATTCTAGGAAAAAGGGAAAAAGCCCTGTAATCATTGACAGTGCTTGTGTCTGAAACCTGGTTTTTGAATGTACATTAGAATCCACAAAAGTAAATACTGAAAAATGGAGAGAATGTGTTACTTCCTGATTTTAAAAAAATAATATACTTTTCACTATAGCAACTACTAAATTTAGCGTCTATCTCATCTATGTATCTATACAGGAAAAGAGAGTAAGGATACTTAAGATACATATGCCTTTGCACATGTTCCACTTCAAAAGTTGCTCAGGGCTGGCATTTCTAGTTTGAAGTAATCATATTCTTGTTCCAGCATAAGATTTTCAAGGCAGCCTGCTGCAGTACTGCAGCCATTCTGGTGGAGAAGCAGCAATGGTCAAGGTCGAGTCCTTGCTATATTTGCACATATGTACACACACACGCACTCACCGGGGATATACATACTCTCTCATGCCTGGGGTTTGCATGTGTGGATGAGAGTTTTTCAACTACACTTCCTCCCATCTTGCTGCATATTCTGTCCTCTCCTGGTATGTGAAAACACAGATAGCCCTGCAGGGCAATGGGTCTTTTGGTACACCTAAACTTTGTTGTGGAGTATATCTCAGGATAGCATTATTGCTGAGCCTGCCATGAACTGGAAACAAATTTGATACCTCTGGGGATACTGAGTACTGGTAGTACTGTACTGTTTCTGACACAGGTGCCTCTCTATACAGAGGTCTGGTGAGCTCAAGTGCCTTTGCACTGTATGAAACTGCTCTTTGTACATGTACCTCAGAATAAATGGAGACTTTTGAGTCTCAGAGCTGTTCTTCAGCTTGAGATCTTAAAATTTAGGGTGAAGTAAAACGATATTCTATTTTGTTTACCAAGAACTGTAACTTCCTATCTACCTATGACATTTAAATACAAAGTATTTAAAATGAGTTAAGCAGTAACACAGACTCATGGAGTTTTTGCCAATTCTCCTTCAGTTGACTAGCATTTTTTTAATCTTAATGTGTCTAAACAGCATTTTTGAAAGTTCAAAATCACACAACAGCTTAAAGTTCAGTGTTTGTCACTCAAATGTAGGTGCTTAAAGGAGTGTGTGGGGGTTACTCTTTTACATTTCACAGTTACTTTCTAGACTAGTACTCTAGCCCTGGGTTTGCTGCATGTCTGTAGGAAACACACATCAGGGCTGGTTGACTCAACTTGAGCCCTGGTAAGCAAGAATGCAAAGGGGACTTTAATCATTACACATCTCTTGGAAAGCTGAGTGTGAGCTTGTTTGTTAGCTTACGAGGTGATGGAAGAAGTCTGCTAGATTTTCCCTGTGCTGGATGAGCTGAGATACCGCATCTTAGTATTGGTGTGGAATTAGCACTTAAGTGTAAAGAGAACCAAAGCAGGATTTGCCTAAATACCCATGCACACATCCGTGGTTTTGTTCAATTCCTACCCCTAGCTGTAACAATTACTTGTTAAATGCTGTCATCTATCCAGTGTAAAACATCGTAGTTGCTTCTGGAATCTTGCTGTTTTAAGGGGCTTCTAGTTTTTTACTGGGCTGGTAGGACAGACCACAGAAAATCATGACTGTCCCAGTGGTATTTTTCTGGAAACTATCAAGGGCTCCAGAGGCAAAGCAGTTCAAACACATGAGCAAGCGCCTTCAGGACAGTAAAAGAAATGCTAGTGTGAATTTAGATCATTAGCGTCTTTGAAAATCTATTCCTTTTAGCTGCAGCCTTTTCTGCAAGATTTGTGAGCAGTTTAGTCCAGCTGTTGGTTACAAGCATTCACTGTGTAAACAAAAGAAACCCCCATGCCATCTTGTAAAATGTGCTCCAGCCAGCACTATGCTTTGAAACAGCCTCAGGGTGTAAGGTAGGATATCAAAGAGGAAATTTGCCCTGTGCTCAACC
Organism: Cephalopterus ornatus; assembly: GCA_013396775.1. Taxonomy (NCBI): domain Eukaryota; kingdom Metazoa; phylum Chordata; class Aves; order Passeriformes; family Cotingidae; genus Cephalopterus; species Cephalopterus ornatus. The sequence goes on along the minus strand of VZRE01002714.1, from coordinate 21,423 downwards.
CATTTATGAAAATATTTGCATCACACAACTAGTAATAGTTGAAAGAGAAACACTTGTACGGATTACACATCTGTCCTAAAGCAGAGGCTGTATTTTACAACATTTGGTTTGACCACTGGAGGTCAGTGTTTTGGAGCAGAATGGACATTATCCTGTTTGGTAATCCTGTTATGTCCATAAAGACAGGAAACACTGTACCAGACTTTTTATTGCATCATTGTGGTGTTTAATATGTGTCATCTTGGCTTGACGTGGGAATATGAGTACATTCAGCAGCAGTCAAGGAGTTATATTTTTGAATAGTGGGAGAACAGCTGCAGAGAACATGACTCACAGATTACGCAATAAAGTTGTATGTTGCAGAATGCAATTGTCATTTAGTGTGCTAGATACGCCTTACTGATGTCACTCATTATGTGGCACTGGGGCAAAACATTAGAAAAGCCAGTAGGAATAATTGCCTAATAGTACATCAGGCTTTATTTAGAGCTATGACAGCAGCTCTAACAGCTTTGGCTCTTCTGCTTGCATAGCTCCCACTGGCCTCCCCCTGTCCCTCAACTCCTTTCCCTCCTGTTGGTGATGAGAAAATGTGGTAGGTGTGAAAGAAGATGCATATACATACTCTGTGTTACTTCATTTTCTTCCATGTTGCTGGATTTTGGAAGCTTTCCAAAAAAAAGTAACTGGTAGTGTACCCCACCAATGGCCAGTTACTAGAAGTATATCCAAGAGGCCAATAGTGGGTCCAAGAGTATTTAACAACTTCATTAATTATATGGATAACGGAGCTGAAGTGCACTTCAGCAAGTTTGCAGATGACTTGTGAGGAGTAGCTGATATGCCAGAGGATCATGCCATCATTCATAGGCACCTCAACAGACTGAAGAAATTGGGTGAAAGGAACCTCAAGAAGTTCATCAAGGGGAAGTGCCACATCTTCCACTTAGGGAGAAACAACACTGTGTACCAGTAGAGCCTGAGGAATACCCATCTGGAAAGAAGCTTTGCAGGATAGACCCTGGAGATCCTGGTAGACACCAAGTTGAACATGAGCCAGTAGTGTGCCCTTGAGGCAAAGAAGGCTAATGATGTCCTGGGCTGCATTAGGAGAAGTGCTACCAGCAGGTTGAGAGATGTGATCCTTCCCATCTCCTCAGCACTGCTGAGGGCACAGCTGGAGTACTGAGTCCAGTTCTGGGCTTGTCAGTTCAGTAGAGATAAGGACATGCTGGAGAGAGTCCAATGAAGGACCATGGAGATGACGAAGTAACTGGAGCAACTCTCCTCTGAAGAAAGGTTGAGAGAGTTGAGGCTGTTCAGTGTGGAGAAAAGAAGACTCGGAAGGGTCTTAGGTACGTAAATATCTGAAGCAAGAGTCAAAGAGGACAGAGCCAGGCTCATTTCATCAGTGTGTAGTACCAGGGCCAGGGGCAATGTGCACACACTGAAACACAGTAAGTATCCTCCAAACAGCAGGAAACACTTTTCACTGGGGGTGTGGCCATGCACTGATACAAGTTTCCCAGAGCAGTTGTGGAACCTCCATCTTTAGAGATATTAAAAGCTACCTGGACACGGCTCTGGGCAACTAGCTTTAGGTGGCCCTGCTTGAGGAATGAATTGGATCAGATGCCCTCCAGCAGTCCCTTCCCACCTCAGCCATTCTGTGATTGCGTGATTCTGTGAAAAGGCCTCACTTTTCTCCTCCTGTCCTTCTCTCTTCATTTCTTCTCCTGTTTCCTGAGCAGACATGTGCTCTCCACATTGGTGGGGACAGAGGTGAAGTCCGGGAGTGCTGTGAGGGGCTGAGTAGACAGAAATGCTGCATCTCTCACATACTTAGAACAAAACTAACTGCAGTCAGATGTTTGGTCCAGAGCCCTGCCTGTCCTGATCCTCATAGAGGTATATTCTTATGGCACCAGATTCTCTTTGCCCACTCAGGGAAGGTCAGACTGGCTGGAAGCAGTGGATGGTAGAGAAGGAAATGGTGCAGAGAGGGAACCTCAACCTTTAATTCCTTGCAGATATCTCACAGCCACTCTATGTCACCAATATCCTCTGCCTTGCTCCAACTGGCACTTTCTTAATCTTTCCCAGCCTATCCTACTCCATTCATCTTTCCCAGCCTATCCTGCTCCACTCAAGAACACATTTTATCATTCCCATAATTTATTCTACTGATAACTAAGAGAAAAAACAGGTCATTTTGTCCCTCTCTGTCAGGGAAGCACAATTCACATCTAGGAAGTCTTCACTGGGCCTTTTTTCATTATTGCCACATTACCAATCATAAATAAAACTACACCTGAGACATGCAGTCAAATTCTGCTCAGATTTTCATTGGTTCAAATCTTGAATATGTAATAAATTGCGTCAACTAATTCCTGATTTACTGTGCCTTAGGAAAGAAAAGAACTTGGATTGTTTGTAGAGTTTATCATTCAAATACATTTTCTATTCAATACAGAGATAGGTATAGGGAATGGAAAATTATACTAGTGGGAAACAGCCAGCCTATTCCTGGCAGTATTTTAAATTATGTGAATAGGTGTGCCAACCTACTATTTTTTTTGTTTCAAATGGAATGGTTATGGTTATATGTGGTTTTTCTCACCATTTTCAATTTCTCAAGAAAAAGAGTTTTGCCTTACAAAACTTAATTTCTGGTAGCTGAAAAACATGGATAATATTTTTCTGTTTTAAAAGAGTGACAAAATCCAAAATATCTTGGGAAAAGTAAGATTTGTGGTAGATTATCTTTCCTGCCGGAAAGATTTTCACTGAAAGAAAAGAGGTCACTCAGAAAACTGCCCAATTCACCCTTCTTTGAAAGGGGAGATATTTTGAAGGGCTTCTGACAAAATGGATATTTAATTCCTGCTTGCGAAAGCAAAAGCTTCTAAGATACATTTATCCACAGAAGAGTCAGTAGAATCAGGGCTGAGGAGAGTTAGGCTTCATCATGTTTCATTGCTATTCTATGTCTTCAGGAGCATAAGCACATGATTGCCTTGATCCTGGAATATAGTTTAAGTCAAACGATAGAAGGTAAATTCTTGCAGTACAATTTCAAATACCCTTTCCTGAGAGTATCCTGCTCAAAAAGTGCTCACAATCTTTCTCTTTTTTTTTCCCAGGGTCAATTTTTTTAGCAATTGTCTCACTGTTTGCTTGACCTTTGCTAGGCTCTCTCACAATGGCTTCCATCTGTTTCTGTATTTCATGTAATTCATTAAATAACACCCACTGAAACATCCTATGAGTCATTAGCTTATTGTGTCATGGGTCTTGTAAGTGGGCTGCATTTAGGTGGTGGCTCCCACAGTTTAGTGCTCTGAATTTCAGTAAAAACTTCACATCTTTCCTCATTGAATTATGACTGCCAGCATCCAGAGAGTTTCACCCCAAACACATCACAACAACATGTTGTTGCTGGTGACAGATAATGGAGGCTGATAAGGGCTCACTTATGCATCTTAGCAGAGCTCTGGAGCTTCTTTGGCCCCTGCCCTCATGAAGTGTCAAACATGTATAGTGAAAGACAATTCCAGGAGTGGGTTAATTGGACTGCAAAACTAGTTGTACCGACAATGGCAGGATAAGAGGAAAGGTCTAATTTTCTCATTCGGGTATTCATGGTAAAAAGCTGGCTGCAATATCATATGATCTCTCTACAGAAACTTCTACGATCTCATGCTGGCGTGTCGTGTTTGCAGTGTAGCCTTTAAAGAAAGATAGGTTGAAGCAGAACACTGAATAGTGTAAAAAGCAAGCTACCAGTGTGACAGCAGTTAAGGTTGTATTGGGTGGGGGTACATAAAGATAAAAATTATTTTAGGTTCCAAGAAGGTTATTTATACACAGTTGGAAGACCATTTGAGACGCAACTATAGGAAAGTCTAAGTGTTAAAGGGAGCATTAAATATTTTGTAAGCTTTCTCTGTCTAAGTAGAATGAGCCTCAGCATTAGATTGGAGCTGAATTGAGCATATCTTCTGCCAGTACCTCAGATCTTTAGTACAGTCTAAATGCGTATGAGAGCCATGGCTTTTACTTTCTCCTTTGGTCTTGGCACAGGCACCAGATCCCAGGGTGAGCCTGCAAGTTATCTCTGCCACAGGTGTTCCTACAGAGACTGTACAGATTGGCTTGAGATGTGAGAAGTTCCTCAGAACATGAAGGGGAAGCAGAGAAGAAGGAGGCAAAGGAGCAAATCTCCTACTGAAGGCATGAGATGTGATGGAACTGCAGTCATGGCCACCAGCAGAAGGCACCAGCTCATCTGTTGTGCAAAGCCGCGCAAAGAAAAGTATCATTCAACTGAACGCCCCATTTAGTGCTGGAGACGATGATTGCCACATTGTACTCATTATAAACTTCTAACTTGTGACTAGGAATCAGATTCCTCAGCTAAAACTTTTATTGAAGTTTTAATGACTTTTTCTCTTTATTATTTCAGATTCTTTCTTTTTTTTTCATCTCCCCATTTAAATGTCTGTTCTCTAAAGTACAGGGAACCCAGAATGGTGTGGCTAGACTTCTCTTTTCTTCAGAAATTTTTTTACCTCTGTCCTGTGTCACCTTCACTAGCTTCCTTTCCATCATCAAATTAAAATGTAAGTTACATTCCTGAGGGATGATTCTTTTTTCATTGCATCAGGTTTAGACCTGAGTAGCTCACTGGCTTTATTAGAACTGACTGCGATTAAATAAAGGAGAATCAGACCCCTTTGTTTTTAAAGCTACCCATAGATTTCATCCATCCTGTCTGTCATCTTGTACTCAAGGCAACACTAACACATTGAGTCTGCACATGTTTCTATTGTCTGGATTTTTTTCTTTTCCATGACTGTGTGTTCGTTACATCATTTGCTATCCTGTCAAACAATATTTTCCATTTGAGCCACTGCCTTGCCTTTAATATACCACTATAAATATGTCCTTTACAGTTTCTGATTGAATCTAAGCATAACCAGAAGTAAAAATGGCAAAGCAAAGAATGTCTCCAAGAAAGGGGAAGTTTGACTTTATTCTTCACACCCTATATTGGTAGGAGCTGAAGGCCTTCAGTCCTAGAGGACTGGATTGTTTCTAACTCTGAGCTATACAGGAAAAATTATTTCCATTATAGCAAACTATCTGGCTAACTCAGTAATCATCAGATTAAATAGGATTAGACATGGGATTTTCCAGATGATTCCAGGCAATAAAATCAATGAAATAAATTCTCTTCCATGGATACTTGCATAGAAATGTTACTGTAGGGTGATAGTCTGCGTGCAAAAGCTGTTTCCAGCTTTGGAAAACATACCATTTCCATGCACAGCTTCTGATGCAGGCAGTGCCAGCAAGCATATGTGGAATTTGACAACTGTGTGTAGTCGCATGTCCTGAGAAAGACCACAGAGAAAGCAGACAGCTAACAAAAAAGACGAGAAAAAATGGAAATGTTGATGTGAAAGAATATTTATACTCTTCTACTTGACTGAAAGACTATGGATAGAGCTCTCAGATCTAAATTTCCCAATGATCTGGAGTTTAACTAATCTAACCCCACCAGCAGATGGCCAAATGAAAAGTTCTGATCCTCAAATTCCTCTTGAGCAATTTCCAGCTTGTAGGTAGCTGAAGTCTGTAGGCACCACTGCCTTCAACTTTCACATTCCATACAAGTTTATGTTTCTTTTATGAACTGTACCCAGCAAGGGCTTAACTTTGAGTGTTATCTGTAGTGGGATACCTGTCAAATAATCAAGCATTTTGAGGATCCACAGATTAGATGTTCCTCTGCCTATGTAGCCTAAAAAAGCCAAAATGCTGCGTGCAGAGTGAAAACACTAAACACCACTGGTTCTTCATCAAATAGGCAGTGGTGGTGGTGGCGACTCAGTGAATATTGTCTCCAATTTCCATCTGGTTTCATTATTTTTTTTAGTATGCTGCTCATGGCTAGCACACTCTTCTAAGCTCTGGAAGACATAGGTTTATTTCCTTTCTCTTCCAAGCTGGCATTTCTTGCTGGCTGCATGAGATATTTTCCGTCATGTGCTGCTTGTTCAATACTATCTGGAAGTGCCCAACCCATTATGTAAGAAGCTTAGACTTTTAGCTTGTGGTTGATAATCCTCCCCACAAATGGTGATTTGTATTACAGTGCTTTAGTAGTGCTTACGTTACGTTGTCAGTCTAGCTCTTGAGCATCCATCTGAGGGCTTCGGTCCCTTGGCTATAAAAACGGGAATGATTGGGTGTGAAAAGATTTAAGAAATTTTTGTCCAAAACAGTGTAATTTACCTGAAAAAAAAATCAGATTTTTACTCACTTGAAGATGTTTTAATGACAAAGTATAAGGGGACCATTAGAACAGTTGCAGATGGTTTGTGTGGAATGGCTCAGTTACAGCAAGAACTGCATGAACTTTTACCCTGAACTCAAACCAAGATCTTTCTCTCTCTTTTTTTTCCCGATGTACTAAGTTGTTTAGTTAAACTTTTGGTTTGTTTCTTTTCCTGTTCATATGCCTTTTTAGCCCTTATTTCAGCTGGGAGTAGTACTCAGCTGCCATCAGGAAGGCTGATTTGTGAGACTCACAGCTAGCTCTGTTCTGTGTTGGGCAAATTTGGCTCTGTTGCAGCAGTAATAGAGTTACACCAGCCTTCTTAATCTTTTCCATTTATAGAACAGAACTGGATTTCAATGCCAGAAAAAGGAGGTGAGCTTCTTTCTTTTGCTGTCAGTAGAGATACCAAAAGATACCCCAATGACAGGGTAGAGATGAGCAAAAAACATGGATCAGCGGTCCATGTTCAATATACAACAGCCTTGCCCATGCACATCCTACTTGTAGTGCACTCTCAAGGCATTACTCCCTAATAAGAGCTTCTCATTCAAACTGGTCATCAACACAAGTCACAGAGCAGGTATGGACAGCAAGGGATGGACAAGAAAGGACAGAGAAAGCAACAACTGTACAGTCAGCTGTCCAAATTTTTTTTTGTCTTGCTATGAAAAAAGCTACTTCAGCTCTGTGGCTGGAACTTGGCAGCTCTTCTCTGAGTTCCTTAAAAAGAAACAGAATTGTTCTACCATCTGTGAGACCCACTTGTCCTTTCCCTTTCCTCACACATATGCTCACTGCATTACGTTACCAGTTGAATATAGCAACATATGCATGCAAAGCTTTCCAGCTCAGATGCACAGAGATTCTTTTACAATTACCAGAGTGGAGTCAGCTGTGCAGCAGAACTGCTCTGCCCCAATCACTTAACCTGTTATTGATGCAGAGGAAGGGAAATACAGAATGGCAATAGAATTTTACATAGGCAGAATGTGGTAGCCGTGAATCAGTCTGAAATGGTCAGTGCACCATGATGAGACCATGGGCCAGCAAAGCACTTAATTATGCACTTCACTGAAAGCAGATGCATAGTCTTACTGACTTCTCGTATTCTAAAAATTAGTCTTGAGCTTGAATGTTTCGTTGGGCTAGGTCCTTACATCTCTGTTCCATGAAAACACAGTCAAATCATGGATAACTGGGTATGTACCTTTGTATGTTGTGGGCAAATGTAATTTTACTCTCCTGAACTCCAAAGGGGTGTGACAAGAACTTGCTCCGATCCAGAAAAGGTGACTTCCATTAATGTAATACTGAATACACTGTACCTTACTGTGGGGCTTAGGTACATGGATATGTTACGGCTATCACACGGATGACCTGCTCCAAGCAAAGACAAAGCTTGCAGCTGCCTGTTTGAAACACAACTTTCTGACTGACATACCCTGCTGTGGCTTTACATTCAATTGTAAAGTTTAAATTCAGGGACCTTCCTCGAGTCTCCATTATTTAGTAGTACGGGGCTAGGGAACAAATTTTGAAGGGTCGTGGTTTTCGTAACTTCCCATCAAAACCCATATGAATTTTGGCTTTTCTTTTTGATATCAGCTTTCTACACCTGTGAAAGAATTCACTAAGATATAAAATTAGGCAATCTTTGCCTGCAAGAATATAAATTCCTTGAGACATACTCCATTGGTGCACAGGTTGACACAAGCTACTTTTGAGGCGGGATGAATTTCACACAGAGTGAATATCATCCTTTTTTCACATATTAAAGAACCAAAGAAAGACCAAGAAAAATTGGTTTCCTTCTCTTCTAGGATAAAGGGGGTCAGATTCTCAGCTGATCTATATTAGTACAGTTTCTTGAACTCTTTGGAGTGATGCTTATTAGAACCATCTGAAGACCCTGTCTGGGACGTCTTGCTATTTTTACAAAACTGTATAAAATCGATCTACTCAAGTCTCAGTAGCTATGAAAAGAAGCCATACTATGTAGTGTATTTTAGCAACTAGAAGCAGGAGAGAAAAAATGTGTATGGGGTAACATTTTTTTTTGCATGAAAGGTAACAAACACGTGGAAAAAATTACTGAACAAATTACATATTTAAAAACTGTAAGACTATGCTTTGGAAGCACTAATGAATTTATGTCTGGCATCAAGAGCACTGTTTCTTTAAGTGGGTGTTTTGATTCAGCATTATTAATGGACCATTTGCTCAACCTTTTTTAACCAGATAAATGTAGATCATAAAAATCTACTATATGTCCCTTTTTAATGAACTATGTGAAAAAAAAATTAGCAAGGCAAAATACATACTAAGAAGCTTTCATAGAAATGTTGCAAGTAGTTATAATAAAATGCTCCTGAATAAACCAGTGAAAAGTTTTGACATTGCTGCCTATTAAAATCAGAATCTTTTATTTATTTGTTAAAATTTTGAGACTCACTGTACCTAAGAGGGATAGGAAGAGTTTTTCACTGTTTGAGCTTGAAACAGAATTCCCACTGCTGGCAAAACCAGTGGAAAAATGTCATGTTTCCAAGGATCATGAAAAAGCAAAACAGCAGGGTCCAATTTTGAGGTCCTGGTTGAATTTCTATTCAGTTTGTACACAGACAAAACTGTCACAAAAGATGATGTCTCAGCAAGTCCTGAGTGAAAATGCCAAGCACCTAAAGGTGCTTGAAGGATATGTTTGCCTATTAAATCCTTTAGATTTGTTAAAGGTGTCTTGGGGTTTTTTTGTGTGTTTTCTTGTTTGTGTTTTTTGTTTTATTCTTTTGACTTGTCAGCAGATGCATCTATTTCTGATGGCAGAATTGTTTTTCAAAATTAACATCATAAAAGCAACATTTATCAGATTTAACCTACAACACCGAGGTTCTTAATTTTTATGATGTTTGCGTATTCTACTAGTGTGACAGCTCTTGTACTGATCTCAGTGTAGATTCTCCCCATTTTTGGGAAGAAAGCCTCAAAGTTTATAAAACCTACTTTTCAGACTTTATTCTTTCACTATACCAGTGGTATTCAGACTGAAACTTTCCTGAATCTTACATAGGCCCATCTCTCTTCCAATAGACACTCTTAAAATTGTACTTCTATGAATTTCAATTTTATTTTAAGTCAATTTCTCATATGTCTCTTCATTTTAAATTCTGATTTCTTGCAGAATAATGAAGTTCACCTATCATCTTTGAAAAGTCATGGGATTGTGGAAGCTTCCTGACAACTATAAAAAGGCAATGCCATGCCCACCTTTTAGAAGAGTCTTGTCAGCTCAGTCTCGGTCCCTGGGAAGGTTGTGGTCTGTATCCTCCTCAACGTCAATTCCAGTCCCATGAAGGACAAGAGGTGTTTGGGAACTACCAAGATGGATTTGCCAGGAACAAATCATGCCTGACCAACAAGATTGCCTTTCATAAGGAAATGACTGGCTTGCAGAATGAAAGAAGAGTAGAGGCACCTGCGTAGTCAGAATTAGCAGATGTGGAAATGGTAGTTGGACTATGGGGCTAGTGGATCACTGGGCTCAAAGTACAATGGAAATTCAGCTGAGGACTGGCTATGGGTGCCATCGTTCAGGTTCAGTAGTGGCATCACTACTGTTCAATGTCTTTATTAATGTCTGGATGATGGAGTGAAAAATGTCCTCATCAGCTTTAGTGACAACACCACTGTATATGTATATGTGTATGTGTATGTGTATGTGTATGTGTCTGTAATTAACATACTGCAGGGCGTGGCTGTCACTGAGGCAGATCTTGAGAGGCTCAATCAATGTGCTAATGGAAACCTTATGAAGTTCAACAAAGGAAAGCACAGAGTCCTGCACCTGAAATATGATAAACTCATGCAAAAAGGACTGGCTGCTGCCTGGGTAGAAAGCAGCTTATTGGGAAAGGTTTGGGGGAGGTCTAGGCAGAGAAGTTGAACATGGGTTAAAATGTGTGCTTGCAAGAAAAAAGAACAATTCCATACTGTACTGTACTAACAAAAGGATAACCAGCAGATGTAAGGATTCCTCTTGTTTGTACTTGGAAGACCACATCTGGAGTACACTGTTCAGTTTTTGAAGACAAGAAAGACATTGACATACAGAAGAAAGTCCAGTGGAGAGCCACCAGAATGGTTAAGGTCTGAAGCACATGCTGTAAGAAATTCTGAAGGAACTTTATCTTGGCTAGGAAAAGAAGACTAATTAGTGCCCTTACCTACCTAGTGAGTGACTGATTGCAGAGAAGATGAAGGTAGACTCTGCTCAGAGGATCACAGTGACAAGAAGAGAACCAGTTGACATTAGTAACCGCAAGGGAAATGACAGCACTGTCAATGCACTGATATGCCTTAATGGTCCTGACCATCTTTACTAAGGCCTCCATCAACACAACCTGCCTGGAGACTTTATTTAAGGACAGTTGTAGACCCTCAGGCTTTGCCTGAGCTATGTTGTAGGTACAGCACTGTCTCCTGCTGTCCCAGCTTATTGGCTGGTTCTCCAGGATGGACTCCAGACCTACACACTGTAGGTAGATTTTTCTCCTTTCTCCTTCGTTCTGTTGATTCCACATGGACCCTGGAAGACACTCACTGCCTTGTCTGAATTGTCATTTAACGATTCCTGTTCTGCCCACACTGTGGGTTTGACTTTCCTTGAGGAGCAACCCTGCTCTTGCAGCTGCTAGACAGGACATTACAATCAGATCGAAAGAAAAAATTCTCCCCAGTGAGAGTGATGATTTGATGAAACAGATTGTCAAAGCAGATCATTGATTTTCCATCCTTGGAGCTCAACCATACACAGCTCTGAACAACTTGATCCTGTTTAGATCTGGGCTTACCTTGGGTGGTAGTTTGGATTAGATGATGTCCAGAGGTCCTTTCCAAGCACAATTGTTCTCTGACTCCACGGTTCTAAGAGAGGAAAGGAATCAGCAAACAATGAACAAGGAGTTCTCCTTTAACAGCACCACTGGTCCTGATCTTTATAAATGCTTCAGATTCTAGAATTTTATGTTTGTGTTTCTGTTTTAGTAGGCAGATCAAGTCAAGATCAGAGAAAAGAATTTCACACTCTAAAAGACCTGGGCTCAGGTGTTAAGAATCAATATTGTTACAGAGGGAGGCAACATTTCTGGGTGGTAGTGAAAGGAGAAGTGATGAAGCTAATTTGGTGTACACAGGAAAAAATAGACTGGAAAGCAATACAGTAACATCATTGTGAACTGTAGTAGAAGGTCAAATAACCATTAATTTTAATGCTGTATTGCCCTTAAAAGTACCATGGGGAACAGTTCTACACTGGCAGGGACAGACAAGATGACCAAATAGCCAGCGAGTCTTTTCCAGATTTAATTTCTGTGATTCTATGACTTATATTCATCATATGTTTGATAGTAAAACATCCTTGTTTCATCTTGTATTTGTCTTAGCTTTTCCTTTGGTCCAGTGAAGACAAAGAAAGAAAAAAAAAAGAGTGAGCTTTGCTATTAAAAATTGGTGCCAGTAAAATTAAAGCAAGATCCCACTCTGAGTGTTGGGGATAACCCAGAGATGCAGGTGGAGATTCAGAATTTGCTGGAGAGCCAAAAGAAAGACTCAGAGACTGGGCAGATAGCTGGAAAAGTCTGTTAGTGCAGCTGTGAGCTGTGGGAAGACAGAGTCTGTAAAGGACAAACAGCTGTTAGAGTCAGACAGGAAAGCCTCTGGAAAAAAAAATGGTGAGGGAGGAGGAGAAGAAGTTTGATCATGGATGGGTAAAGGGCCAGAGAAAGAGCTTTGTATCTGACCAGAACCTGAGTGTAGTGTTGTAACATCTTTCTTTAGGACAGAAAAGGAAAAGTCAGCAATAATCTACTTGGACGTTCAGAGAAGTAAAGGAAGACATTGAGTTTTTTCTACTTTATCAAGATCAACCCCAAATATCCTGTCATATCATGACTCTGTCTTGTAAATGGTTCAATAAGTAGAAGAAATATCAAAACTTACCCTGCTACTGAATGTCTTTTTAGTTGTCTGTCACAGTTGTTCAGGGAGTAATTAGTTTTAGGGGGACTGTCTGGTTTCTTAATGCCAGCAATAAAAGGAGTTCATCTGTAAGTCTAGATAGAGTTTTCTGGAGCAGAGGTTGTTTTATCTGTCTGTTGAGACTGAAAATTCCTTTTCTTGAGTAGACTTCATGTGTCAGCTGCAAGAGCTAGTGTAAGGAGTGATTGCAACTTCTCAGGACTTGTCATTTGAAAATAATATAAAATGGGTCAAGTCAGCTCAGAAAAGTGATTTAGCTTTTATTTCTACCTTCCTACTGAGAAATGAATGTTAAATATAATCCTCAGATGAATTAACAGTCCTCTCCCATGTTGCCTTTTTTTCTAGCCTGAATACTTTTAATCCTGATGCGTTCGGTGAGAATCTGGTTCCCTGCTTTGTTTTCTAGGGCAGAGATGCAGTTTGTAAACTCAATATGGAGACTGAATTACCAATATTTTAAACTATAAATGCCAAAAAAGTGTGATTTCTTTTTTTTTTTAATAGAAAGATTTTTCTTTTCACAGAAGAAAAGACTACTAGTAAATTTTCCTACATAGCAATTAGTAGCAATTATGGTTTTATATGGGATAGGTTTTCCCTTTTTTCCCTTTCCTTCACTGATCTTGTGATTTATTAAGTGGTTTTGGGTTGCTGAACCAAACTGAGAATTTCAAAGGGTTCAGAATTACTTCAAGTCTCTACTCCCATTGACTTTCAGTGGGAGCTGCATTCCCATCCTACTCACTGCTCCTTTGTAAAAAAAAGCCTTTATTTTTGTCCCAGATGACTGCTCACATTTCCCAAACAGCCTAGAGACATTGCTCTGCCTTTTAGAAATTATTGTGTAATGCGTGGACCTTGGTGTAAAGGCTTATGGTTTCAGTTCTAGAAGACCAATTTATTTATTTTTTTCTGGTTCAGAGGGCCTGGAACAAGATTAAGGACTAATATTAGGGAAAGCACACATAGCACTTTAGGCTGTGTGAACAACGTCCTTTAAACACACGCTATAGCTTGCTCCTGCATTGACCCTTTTCAGGCATTTTGTTACAAGCAGAATATTTACATGCATGTAGGCATAATGTGAAACTCTAGAGCCTTCCAAAGCGAGAGCTCCATCCTATAGGCTGAGCTGACCCTGACTGCATCTAAACTGGGAAGGCACAGCAGTGTGGGGTAGTGTATCCCTGGTAGTAGTGTATTACTGATGGGATACGGCACTTCTCAGCATATGGTCCAAAGCAACAGCTAGTCATGGGGATGAAAATTACATTTCACAGCACATAAGTGGTGTGTGGCTTCAGCATGTTTAGAGTTGGTTCAGATCTTCTAAGCTGCCTCCTTGATGGTGGCATTTAGGATTTATCCTGGGAGAATTTTCTGTTCAGAGACTGCAGATTTCTTTTCAGCTCATGTAAACTTTCCAGAAGATGAGACCCCAGTGCCCTGTGCAGCAAATATGACTGTGCTTGGTTATGTTTAGAAACTCAGAGGATTCACTGGTTCCCTTTATTCTGGTAAATAAGATGGGAAAAGACCCATTCTCTCTGTCTCTGAGCCCAAGAGGTAGGACAAGGCTGTCGTTAGACCATGGTGCACTCTTCCTCCACAAAGCAAGATGGCATCATCCCTGCCACCCACTGTCTTCAGCTGGAACCTGTCTTCAGCTCACAGTATTCCACAAACCACTCTTGAGCCTTCTGGCTCCTTCTGGCATGAGCCAAAATTGTGTCAGTGGGCTGGGCTTAATGCTAACAGCTATGCAACATGGAGGACTGGGTACTTATGCTCAGGCTTGTGCCCTGAGATCATTTGCCTCACAAGTTTAGGGTCACTCACTGGAATTACTAAAGTTACACTGGAAATACAAATTTATAAATGAGATATGTGAATAAATTTAAGATAAAAGAAGAGAAAAGAAAATTAGTTTCTTTCAGAAAAAGAAGAACTGGAATCAATTGTCTTTCAATAAAAAATATAAAAAGGGTTAAAATTTCCAGGAATAAGTTTAAAATTAGCAAAGCACCTGGAGATCACATTTAAAACATTGGAAAACTTCAACAAAACTTCATTCTGATGACAAACCCTTGGAAATGTGATATTCTCATAATGGACTACATTCTGTACGGTATTTATCACCACAGGTATTATGTCTTCATGTATAGAAGGCACTCTTTTTGTACATTTAAGATTGCTAGTAGGTGAACTTTTTACAGAAAACTGGAAAAATCCTGAAGTTGTATCTATTTCCAAGAGAAACAGCTTGCAATCACGTTCTTTTACAGAGTGATTTTTGTGTGTTCTTGTTGCTGTTGTTGCCTTTCTGGCATAGTGGTAGGGACAGAACTGTACTCAATTATGAAAGAGTGAAATCAATATTATGAAATGCAAAGGCACATGCCATATGTGTGGTTAAAGAAGAAATATTTGTGAAAACACCCATTCCTAGAGTTATATAATTAATTATTCAAAAACTACGTAGTGGATTAAAAAATAAGACTCCTATTTATTTGCTGATGTGTTCAACATTGCTTTTAAACCAATGTTGTTGAGACAAAATGAAGAAGTTGTGGATAAAACTGGCACATCAGTGCACAGCCGAGAACCATCAAGGATCCTGATGATACACAAAAAACTTTGTTACTGGTGGTATATCTGTTCTTGAGATTATGTTGGTAGAAAACACATCGATTCTGCAAATACAAATCAAAGTGAAGGTTGCATGTGGTCCTCCTTTTACTAAAGGAGATGTTTCTGTTAATGCAGCCAAATGAGTCTGTATGGGATATCAACATTTATCAATGATGTGATAGTAGTGTTCGAAGCCATAATAATGATAATGATTTTACTTTCTGTGTTTGGATTTTGTGACCCATGAATTCCAGTAAATTTTCCGTCTGTTTGGAAACTATTAACAGCATGTCTCTCTCTTTAGCTAGTAAGACACCACCCTATGATTTATTGTAGACGAAAAGTAAAAGAGTCAGAGACTCTAAGGATGTAAACCCTCCGGAACAATCTAGTTCAATGCAATTGTTGTTAGGGTAAGTTGGGGTCAGCAGTCTGTCTGGGGAAAAGATGCATTTGTTTGCCTTACCTGACAACCTTCTTGTTCTAATATTTGCAAACCTTGATGTTCTTAAAGACTGATCATAGCTGTAATTCCAGAAGATAGTTTTCACTAATCATTACTGAGGTACCATAAAACCAAAGCGTCTTGTAAACATTGCTGACATGGAGCCAAACTCCAGAACCTGTTCTGTTTCAAATCCAGAAAGGGAAAATTTGTATATTTGTCTGCAGTTTTGCTCTGTGTTCTTCACAGGCTACTGTGTGTTTGAAAGGGCATTTGAGCTCTAGCCACAAATGCACCCAAAAAACTGGAAAAATCAAAGGGAAACCCATGTGTTATTGTAATTATTTGCTGCTGTATATGGCCACAATGGGTCTGTTTCCTAGTCTTTTGAAATATCTTTGTCTGACTGACTTGGGAAAGAGCCAAATGAAATTTTGCCTGAGTCCTGAGTCTAGTCACTGTTATGGTTTATATTTAGGCTTGTGTTCGGTGAATACATTTCAAATAATATTGATACAAGTCCAGGATTGAACCAGGGGAAAGGATATGGTGAAAACTTGTAATCAATGATGAATAAAGCACTTGGAAATTCCAATGACTGTTTCTTCCCTAGCTTACACTATACTGCGCTTTTTAATTTTTTTTTTTCATATTTACAGAGGGTTTTGTTCCTGTCTCTATTCAGAAGGAAGAATATAAATTCTTTTATGTATTCTTGCCAAAAAAGTGTCTTGGGAATTAAGGGGCCACATTTTGAAGTGCTGAAACTCCCATAAAAGGTGTAGAAGACACAGAACTGTGAAGTAAGCCTCCTATTTGGTTGACATGCTGTTACCTTTTCTCTCCTAAAGTAATACTAATCATTTAAATACTTCCTGAAAAGGGACACAGAATTTTGGTTTCTTAACAGAGTTGATAGCTTGAGAGACCCAGAGACTGGCACTTCAGTAGATGACATGTCAACTGGGTGTATATCTTCAGGAAAAAACATGTGCTGGTCTCCCAGATGAGGGATTTTTGGGGTGTCAGCAAGTTTAGGCCTCTGTGAACAGAAGAAGTGATGCTTACACACTATGCCTCTCACCTTCAGCAGAT
Organism: Cephalopterus ornatus; assembly: GCA_013396775.1. NCBI lineage: Eukaryota > Metazoa > Chordata > Aves > Passeriformes > Cotingidae > Cephalopterus > Cephalopterus ornatus. The sequence continues at coordinate 4,870 of VZRE01002714.1, read as the reverse complement.
CCGTTATGCCTTCTTCAAAGTAAAAACTGCCTTTTGCTTGCAATAAACAAACATACATCTCGTCATTAATAACATCCAGTACAATAAAATTATCACAATAGGCATGTTTCTTTCAGAATGAGAAGTAAAGAGAGATGTTTTTAGAGGCTCCAAAATGAGGTTAAATTTTGCAAAAGTATAATAATAAAGGAGACATCAGAGTTGGGTTTTAACTTAGTATGACCTTCTAATCATTTATAGTGAAGTCATGGAGTGTAAGTATGCCAGAGACACTGTAATGCTCACTATTTATAGCCAAGTTGTTAAGCCTAGCTTGAATTATGTAATAAAGTTCCATTTATCTCACTATATTAGTTAACGATAGCAATTATTTTCCAATTCATACTGGCAATAAATGCAGCTCAATATTTCTTAGGCAAATTAAGGGATTCCCTTTTCAAACATCCTGATGTATTAGGAGAATTAGAGAGATTATATTGTCCTTGAGATTTGCTTGTCTTTTTTACAGTTTTTGAAATGCAAAAATTGGTAGAATTGTTACCAATGATGAGGAGAATGTAGGCCACAAAGGAAGACGTGCTTTGAAAGCTACTTTCATTGACCATGACCCTGTATTTACAGAGGAATTATTTAGGAGAATGCGAAAGACCAAACTCAAAGTGTAATATTTCTAAAGAAAATTAGTTAATTATAGAATATAACATCTTCTACAGTTTTGTATTAGGATTAAGGTTTTTGTGCCTTAGTTGTTTTTGTCTGTGTGAGATGTCACAGCTGTGGGAATAATTGAGCATTTTAGTCCAGGCACAGGCCAAGTACAGAAGGAATTGGGAATAACAGTGCAGTAAGACTGATTGGAGAGAGATGAAGGAAAAGTTTACCAACATCACGGTTTAGAATGTTTAAAAGTGGGCTTTGCATACTTTATTTTCATGAATCCCTAATACGATTAAAGATTTTGACTGTGAAGACTTGGGAAATAGTAATGAGACAGTTACAAGACTTCACAGGAATTGCGGTCTGAGAGAAAGAAGTATGTATTTGAAGAGAGCTTTTAAAAACTTTTTTATGATGAAGAGCAGTAAGCAATTTAAATGGCAGTCAAAACTTTTGGTTGCAGTATAACAAGCCAAATCCCTCCTTTTCGGTGAGAAAACCAAGGGAGGGAAATGGTGAAATACAGATATGTCCTGAAATGCCTTTTTCAGATTCCTGTAAGTAATTTTCTCTATGGGATATTTTGAACAAATGCACTTTTGGTGATGTTATGGCTACCTTTCCCTTCAGTTATACAAGTTGCCAGTATTCCTGGGCAGAGCATCTATTTTGCTTCTATAAGGGCATCACCTTAATGGGCAAATTCATCATTTCACTGTGGCATTTGGGCCCTTTGCCACTAGCTTCTTGCCAGAGCCAAATGTGAATATCTAACTCTTTACTGAGACTGTCTCAAATCCTAAAGAGTATGGGCAGGTTGTCTGCCTGTTTTTTTCCAAAGGCTACCATTGCAGGGCTTGTGGTCTTATAGAACATAGGACTTTATACACTCTTCTCATGAGTGTACTGAGAGGTGATTTTTCTGTAATTTCCTGAGCTGTACATGAAAGAAAGAGAGGAGATCAGTGGTATAGACCAGATGAATTCTTCAGTTCTCTTTTGGATCTATTTTTCTAAGATTCCAGTTTCACAAAACGTGGGTGGGAAGTATCAAAGGCAGCAGGGATGCAAGGAGTTTTGCTCTTCATAGAGAATTTACATGGGCTTTGAAAAATATTTAGGTACACATTAGTGAAGGCTTTGTATTGGTAATTCTGCAAGGATTAAAGAATCACAGAATATGCTGAGTTGGAAGGGACCCACAAGGATCATCAAGTCCAAGTCAGCCCTGTACAGAACCATCCCCAAGAGTCACACCACGTACTTGAGAGTATTGTCCAAACGCTTCTTGAACTCTGTCGGGCTTAGTGCTGTGGCCACTGTCCTGGGGAGCCTGTTCCAGTTCCCAACCACCCTCTGGGTGAAGAAACTTTTTCTATTATCCGACCTGAATCTCCCCTGACACAGTTTTATGCTGTTCCCTCAGGTCCTGTCACTGGTCACCACAGAGAAGAGATCAGTGCCTGCCCCTCCTCTTCCACTCACAAGGAAGTTATAGACTACAACGAGGTTTCCCCTCAGTCTCTTCTTCTCCAGACTGAACAAAGTGCCCTCAGCCACTCGCCCTATGGCTTCCTCTCAAGGTCCATCACCATCTTTGTTGTCCTCCTTTGGATGCTCTCTGATAATTTAATATGTTACTTATATTGTGGTGCCCAAAACTGCACACAATGTTCAAGATGAGGCAGCATCAGTGCAGAGCAGAGTGGAACAATCCCCTCCCTCAACTGTTGACCCCCTGGACATGGTTGCCCCTCCTGGCTGCCAGGGCACAGTGCAGCCCTGTGCTCTTCAACATCTTCATAAATGACTTGGACACAGGACTGGAAGGGATACTAAGCAAGTTTGTAGACCACACAAAACTAGAAGGAGCTGTTGACTCCCTCAAAGGCAGGAAGGCCCTGCAAAGAGACCTCAGCAAGCTGGAGGACTGGGCAGTCACCAACCATATGAAGTTCAACAAGGGAAAGTGCCAGATTCTGCACCTGGGATGGGACAACTCCTGATGTACATACAGACTGGGGAATGAGATGCTGGGAAGCAGTGCCATGGAAAGGGACCTGGGGGTCCTGGTCCGTGGCAAGTTGAATATGAGTCAGCAGTGATTCTTTGTTGAAGGAAATTAAGAGCTGCTGGGAGTTCTAGCAGGAGAATTGCATAATCGTCACAAATTCAGATTCAACAAAGTGATACAAATATGCAAGAATGTAGTCTGATAGATCAACAGAACAAAGTTGAAAATGCTAAAAATGTTCACCTACTACAGATGGAACTGTCAAGTGGAGAGCATTTTGAAACCAAGTATTGGACATTGCTAATTCCCTGAGCTAAGCTGACATAAAACTTAGTAGGTTTATGCCCCAAGTAGTGTAGAATAAGTAGGAGAGTGAAACCACACAGAGAAACCTCTAAGTGACCTCCAAAAAAGGATCGTTTTTGCTCTGAAATTATATCTCACTCCTGCAGTTTTCCCAATTCTGTGGTTTTTCACTCTAGGTTTCTTTACATGGTACATTTACTTGTGGCTATTGTGAAATCACATTCTCTTAGTTTTCTCTACACTTGCATTTATTTCTCTGTTTTATGGCTCATTAACCCCTTTAGGAAAGACCATATTTGTAGTCAGTAGCTTCTCTTTGCTGTCTCTTCTCTTAATCCACTAATGAGCTTCTATTATTCATGATAAAAACCTAAAATGGATATTTCCTCTAGGAATATGGGAAAAAATAAATATGAGGCCTGTTGCTTCACGTGTCAATTGTAAATAGACTAGTCTTCAAAACCTCTCAGAAAGAATAGGCAAAACTGTGTAACAATCAGTGTGCATTTAATTGACTATGCTATTTTTAGGTTCTGGAAATGTTAAATTTTTCTAGAACAAAGAACAAGTTCAAGAACAGTGTTCCATCACCAAACTTTGTATGAACTATTGACCTACTTGTCTATCTCTGGGAGCGAGTAGAAAAATGGTTATTTAGAGATGCAGAGTAACAAAGATTTTCAGTGGGAATCTAGTGCTTAAAATACCTGTCTGACTTTTTTTTCCATTGGTAAACTGTGTGATTAAAGCTGGACAGAATAAATGAAAATTAAGTACTGGTTTGAGACAAAACTTTGGGTCCAAAGCGTTCCAACCGAATCCTTCTGAAACTAAAACCAGAGTCAATTTTACCCCAACTCTTCAGAAAGGATGAAACCCAGAGTCAACTCCCTCACACATGAAAATTCCATAAGTGGATTTTACTGTTTGAAACCTAATTCATCACAGAAAAAAATGCTGCAAGGTGTGTAAATGTTGTTGCAAGATGTTGTAAATTATGTCTGTGTTGCCTAAAATTTGCCTATGAGAAGCAGCAGACTTGGTTTAGTCACAGGAGTGTCTGTGTCTTAAAACAAAGGTCATAGTCTCACACATTCCTTGTGTTTGAGGATGCAGTATTAATACTTTCTGGCTTTTAGCAGTCTGTGCCATGAAAATTTATGAAATCTTTAAGTAGCAAGTTTTTGTTTGTTTGCTTGTGGTTCTTTTTGTTTGCCCTTTTTTTTTTTTAGGAGAAAAGTATTAACTGGTGGCGTTAGCTGCTAAAAAGGTTAGCAATTTCCTAAGTCATGGAAATTCAGAGATTTATTTTTACAGGAGGAATGAATGTATCATGTTTCCCTCTCTTTGCATCTAACTGTGATAAGAATTAATATATTTTTATTAGTTCAGCCATTATTCTGGCACATTTCAAAATACAGTCATTGAGCCATGATTTTGTAGGAACAATCATTTGCACCTGCAGAGCGTATGCAACGTATATAAATGAGATACATTGGATCCAATCTTCTGCATATTTTCTTTATGATTCCAGAGAGTCCATCCAGTCTGCATGTGAAGTCCAAATACTTCATTAAGAAATCTACGTATATCCTGGGCTGTGAGGATGGACATTTATGTGAGTGAACATCCCTCACAGTACAAACAGAGGGTTGACCATCTGCTATTATAAATTGGTATATCTGCAAAGGCATTATACCTAGGCACATCTTTTAAAGATCTGGTGAAACCGAAAAATCCGATATGAAGAACTGCTCAGAGACTTTGGGTCTTTTGAGCAGCAAGGTATTTATTGCAACACTGGGAGCAAGTGTGATTCGCATTACCCGAAAACTTGCTCAAAGGTATCACACAAAGTCAGGGTTTTTATAAAATTTTCATATATGATTCTTA
>VZRE01002713.1:612020-724090 GCA_013396775.1 Cephalopterus ornatus | reverse complement strand
CGCCCCATTCTCCCCGAGCTGGGACGCGGCGCTAGCACCGCCCGGCCGGCCGCGCATGAGCAGGGCTGCCAGCTGCGCGTCATTCCCCGGCGCAGGCCCGGCCGTGCCCCCGGCCCCCCCTCCTTCCTCCTCCTCCTCCTCCTCCTCGTCGTCCTCCTCCTCCTCCCCGCCCCGCCGCCGCCTCGCCTCCTCTCAGCCCGGGACGGGGGCGCCGCCGCCCGCCCTCGCCCTCGGGAAAAGTTTCTCCCGGCCCCGAGCCCCCCCTGCCCCGCTCTCGCCTGGCGGGGCCGGGAGAGCCCCGGGCGATGGAGGGGGGGCACCGCCGGCTGCCCCGCGGGCCGGGAGAGGGGCTGGCCCGCATGGAGGGGCGAGTGGAGGGCACGGGGGCGAGCCGGGGACCAGGGATAAGCTGTGGGATGGGCTGGGATTGAAACGCTGAGCCGAGGGGCGAGGAGTGAGCTGAGGGGCAGGCTCGGGGTCAGAGGGTGACCCAAGGATAGAGAACGAGCTGCGGGATGAGTTGAGGGTTAAACGGTGAACTGAGGGACGAAGGACTGGCTGATGGATCAGCTGGGGGTTCAGGGGGACACGGGAAGAGTTGAGGGACAGGCTGGGGGGCCGAGGGTGACCCAAGGACAGGGAACGAGCTGCGGGATGATTTGAGGGTTAAACGATAAACTGAGGTATGAGGGATGGGCTCAGGGATGAGTTGGGGGTTCAGGGGGACACAGGAGGAGCCGATGGACATAGGAAGAGCTAGGGACAAGGCAAGGAACAATCTGTGGGTCAGGGGACAAGTTAGGGGACAATCAGGGGGTAGGTGGTAATGGGGGTGCAGAGCAGAGGAGCTGGGCAGCCAGAGCTGTAGGTGGGACATGGAGCAGTGTAAGGCAACCAAGGGTTAAGACTCATGGAGGTTGAGGCAGGAGACCTTCCTGTTTAGTACCCCCCAATCACCATCCATCCGTATTGCTGAGGTTTCATTTGGGCTCTGCAATGCAGGAAGATACTGTAATTCCCTTCTTATTTCCCTGCATTTTCAGGCTCTCACCTCTCTCCAGGGTCACCTCAGCCAAGACTTGGTTCCCGGGCACTCACCTGGGACAGGGGCCAGCTTGGTGGCCAACCAAGTAGCTGTGCAATGCCCAGTCCCAGGGACAGCACCGAGGAAGGTGTGCCTGGATCAGGGCCCCAGCACTGACTGTCCTACATATAACAATGGTGGCAGGACTTAATCCTCCTGTTATCGTCTTTTATTGCACACAGTCAGATATTGCAGCACGTTACCATCGCTACTGGGTACTCTCTTCCTTGTGTGGGGCTGGTTTTGCTCCATTGGAATAACTTGGCTTAATTCCTTACGTCTTCAGCTGCTTTCTCCTTCCCTGGGGGGTAGCCTCCAGTTCTGGATGTGAGGGCCGTTAGAAGGATGTTGTGAAATAAAACCTGAAGAAGTCCACTGAGATGCATCAATAAAGGAAGGAATCCGTGGAGGGGATTCAGTGTTACTGGGAGCCGTGGAAGTGAGGGAAGCCAAAAAGCCTCCTGCCACCTGCTCCCACGTGTGTTGCAGTTCAGTTACCACCAGGGACGGTGGCTTCCTCGGGCTGGTGCCTCCAGCATTGGCAGCCTGGCAGCTGGGTGTCTAACACACCCGTCAAAGGCTTCAGTGTGGGCATCTCAATGTCCACCTTTCCTCTGTTTTTCCATGTTCCTGATCTAATTGCACCAACAGAGCAGTCAAAAATTAACCTCCTTCCACCTGCACCAAACAGGCTCTTTTAGAAGAGTTCCTGGTGTCTGGCAACAGCTTTGCCCTACCTTACACAGACAAGTGCTAAAATAAATATCATCCTCTCAAAATGTAGCATAGAAACGTCATTTAAATTTAAGCCATTTAAAACCAAAGGTAGAAATCCCATGTGCAGTGCAAAGCCTCTTAATGCAAATAGTCAGTCATGCATTGCATGCCTCAATCACACTTGTATCGGTGTCATTTGTGTCCTAATAAAATCCTATAATCTTTTGCGTGCCAATTAAAGAAGGAAGATAGCTAAGTCTAGCTGCTTCCTCGGGTAATTACAGGCTAGCGGGGAGTCAGGCAGTTATCTGCCCTGGGTTTTGCTGGACTGTGGATTACCAAAGGGTATTTTCTCTCCTGTTTCTCTAAGGGACACTAAAATATTTTTTTAACTGTAGGGTGTTTTAAAGGCATAACCAGGATCCAGGCAATGGTTGTTAATGAAAGATCTAGAGTTTAGATACACCCGGTTAAACAGTGGATTGAGCTTAACAATTGTATTTGCTTTAGCAATATTTTAAGAGTCACTTTTTAGAAAGAAGCACTTATATTGAGTTTGGTAAGTTATTTTTACATTTAAGCCTGTCCTTTAAAAGGTAATTTCTATGTTTCTTATAAGTACATCACAAAGGTAAGTCATTAAAAAAGATAAACTGTGGCATTTTTAACAGTTTCTCTTGGTAGTGCTCATCGCAGTCCCATTGTGCTTTAGGCCCTCCATCATTAATATGCATTTCTAGTTCTCTTTTTTTTCATTCACTTCCAAATTTGCTGACCAACAAGGACAGTGGAAATTGCCTGTAAAGTTCCTTTCTTTATTTCCCATCAACAGGGTCATCAAGATTCTCATCCCGCTTACGTGTTTACGTACAGGAGTTTAATGTCACTGTGAACATAAACCAAAGGTGCCTTCTGGGGAAAGTTGTGAATACTATTATTTTTTTCAATCGACTCCACAAATTCATCAGCGCTATGATTGTCCATAGTTATCCTCATTTCTGTGTACGTGTATATTTCATTGAAAGATTCAGCAGAAGGGTCATCCAAAGGAATTAACAAAATCAAACAGTCCACGTGAGAAAGGATGCCTCTGCTTGAAACAGCATCTCTGAATCAATCATGCCGTTCCTTCCACCAAGGCAATTTCACTTTTTCAATAGAAGGCAGACCTGCGGTGGGTTTTTTTTCTCCCCAGCATCAAATGGCATTCCACACAATGATATTCATCATGTTATAACTCTAGGTGAATGATAATGGATCAGAGGGAATGAAAACAGATGGATGTTAAAACAGACAATTCCCCACCACAAACCTGGGAGCCCTCCACTGCTGCCTAGTCCATTCATTCAGTGGATAATTGTATTAGACATTCCAACAATAGAGAGGCCTTCTTCATTAATCCTGAATTTACTGAAAAGAAGCTTTGCAGACTATAGCTCTTTCGGTGCTTAGACAACACCAGGCAAAATTTACCACAGGCTTAAATGTCTAAAACTCAGCTAGATAGAAACTAGCACAGAAAATTCCAAAAGCAAGAGGGATGGGTGGGTGAGAGCAGGGAGCAGGACAGCCCAGCAGCAGTGCTGCCGGTGGGCAGGAGACACTCGAGTGCCTTTGCTGCAGCTTAGGTGATACCGAGGACGTTTATCGGAAAGCTTTCCTTTCGCTGGAGTGCAGGCACAGCTGAACTTATCAATACTGTGCCTGGGTTTGATCTGATTGTCCCTTTCCAGCCTCCAGCTCACCACATGAGCCACTGAATGCCAATCCCTGCCATGTGATGGGGCACAACCGTTCCCTAACCCTGGTGTGCATCAGGTGACTGGGGCTAAGCAATACAGATCAGGTCTCTTACCAGCTGTCCTGTGAGTCAGACCCTTGATTACAATATTGACATTAACATTTTAATCACATGCATGCTGCTGCAGATTTTAATGACCGAGTTGCTATGCCTTTGCTTTTTGAGGATCAGGAATTAGACCCTTGTTCGTAGCTGGGGCGAGTGCAGCATCAGAGCAGCAGCTACCACAGCAGTAAACATGGCACTGCTCTTGCCACGAGCCTGCCCCTGGACATTAACCTTGCTGGCACCCAACACCTCACTGGAATGGGGACTTTGTTCTCAATTACTGTGTTCCTGTGTCTGGGGCAGGACTGGAAGTTATGAAAAGAGAAGAAAGGCAGTGCTTTTGTGTTCTCAGTAGCCTGAGGCGATGTGAAAATCTGCCCAATCCCTGCCTAACTATCATTTTCGATTCCCAGGTACTTTAATCAGGGCAGAGTAAGCCAGAGACATTTCCTTCATCCAGCGGAGCTGGAAGCAGGGCAGCTACCATGCCTTTTCTGCCCTGTGCCATCAGAGATAGGCAAAAACTTCAGTGCAAATGAGAATCAGACCCCAAATTTGCATTGTTCCTCTCACCCCAATCTATTGCAAATGCTGCAAGCTGAGTCTGCAAGGCTTTGCTCTGTTAAAGACTGTCATGTCCAAGGTGGAAGGACAAGCAAAAGGTCAGAATAAATAAACTGAATACAAAATTGCTTAAGGCAATAAAAAGAGACCACAGGCTTTCATTGCAGCTCTGACAGGCACCAGAACACACTTCAGGACATTAAATAAGCTGGTTTTTGTGTCACTAAGCTTAGTTGTTTTCTGTTGTTTCTCCCCCTGCTACCCCAATACTTTGCTAAAATGATCAGGCCTTAAATGCTTGGTATCCCTTCCACAAACATGGGCTGCCTTTATTACTTGCTTCATCATGGTCATTTGCACTGAAAATACATAATCACTGTCAGAGCACAAAGAATCATTACGAATAATTAGTTACTTCCAATATGGCAAGTCAGTCTCATAAATCTTGAATATTTGGCTTTGGTTTTGGAAAGAGATTCCTTAATGGCTACACTTGTGAGACTCTGTTAATTGATATAAAATTGTATTCAAAATTAAATTTGTTTTAACAGATCTAAATCACCCCAATAAATCAGCTTCAGCCTCTCTGCTCTAAGGGTTCAAGTACACTTCTTTTTTTTTTTGCCTTTGGGAGAAAGGGTGCGTTTGCAGTCATTCACAGAGGGCTGGATCTGCCCCTCCCCTGGTTGATTAACCGCCTCCACCTGCTGACCTGGGCTGATCCTGTGGTCTGAGAAGTCATAAGGGAGGGGGTAGAAGGTGCAGCCTCCCTCTCCAGCCCAGCAGTGGGGTTTTGGGGCGCTCAGTCCTCCTGCCACGTAGGTGTGTGGGGAACGAGGGGTTCTATCCAGACTCAGCTCACAGCCTCAGCTGTGGTGCAGCCAGGGAGCAAGAAAGGAACTGCCTGTCTCTGTTCAGAGTGGGCAGAGGAGAGGGAATTTTAATGCGAAAGAGAAGGAGTTCAAGTCTATCTGTAATAGTCAGATATTGAGGTTTTATGTTATTACAGGTAATAGCAGTGTGAATGGTAGTTCTTATGATGCTTTATTTTTTTCTTCAGAGAAACTGCCTTTTTCATCTGATATCATGGGTGAAAGAAGGTGACAGTTAATAACAATAGCTTAATTTTACTTGACTGTGTATACTCTATTTAGCTCCTGAAATTGTTTCAGGACAGGGTGTTATTATCTTTATCCTTATTTTAAACCATAGAAATGGAGCTATGGAGACAAAAGCCCAGTATTCCTCTCCCGTAATGTCTTTAGCAGGCTGTCTTCCTCACCTAGGCGGTGGTGAGATCCTGTGTGGTAAAATTCTCTTGGAAGAATTCCCCATTTGCATCCTGTCTGCTGCTACTGTCTGTTATCTTAAATCTTTCTCTAATTTTTTTTTTTTTTTCTCCCCCAGAGATTCTTTCTTGCCTACTTCATCTCAGTAAAGCTCTCCCCACCCTCCTCCTTCCTACCTGGGTTGTTGCCTGCGTTTTGGCCTGTCTGATCTCCCTCAGGTTCTGGCTGTCCGACTCGTTCCACGTGGGCAGGCTCTGCCTGCTGCCTGCAGCCTTGCTGAGGTGTGATGCTCTCTGCCCGGGATGTGCACGGCATGGGCTGGATTTCAGGAGGCTCTGAGCCTCCCAGGGGATGTGCTGCCTCTTGCTTCCTCTGTGTAAACCCTGAAAACTGCCGTGCCTCCTGTCAGGCCCTGCAGCGTAATGATCTCCGGCTAATGCTGTGCCTTGCTTGACCAGGTATGCCTAAGTCCTGTTGGGCTCGGTGATCTATTTAACGGTTCTTTTCCTTGCTTTTAGAACACCGCTGGTGCATAGCCTCCGTCCCCAGTGCTCAGTGTGTGGTGTGGGGTAGGGTGTTTAGGGGTGAATAAACGTGAAAATCTTCTCAATCAGCTTTATTAGGTGCAACTGTTACAAATGTTGGAAATTTTCCTTGGATAGAAGTTGCTTCTGTTTCCAAGTGTCTTGTAGGCTGTGCTCAACTTACTCGTAAATTTGTTAAAGTAATAGAGTTCATTTTAATCCCTCAGTGTATATTATCAATCAGCTAATACTTCAAAGAAGAAAAATAATTGAAAAAGAAAAAACAGGCAAACAACAAAATCCTCACCTACCCACCTTGGGAGACCTGAAAATTAAGACTGTAAATATTATTTTCTGTTCTAAGTCTGGAAAGTGAGGGAAAAGCTACTGAAAACTAACTCAGAGAAAGTATATTTGGCAGTCTACAACTTGCAGAGCTCTCCTAATAAAGGCTGGCAGGGTGTGCAAATGGAATTTAATACTTGGTCATGATAAACAGGTGCTAAAACATTTCTGCAGTATTTCTTCCATTAATATTTTGTCTCTTTAAAGCAACCATCAGGAAGATGTGTCATCTTAATTACAGTATCTGGAAGCAAGGACTGTACTAGTAGCTGTGGAACTTGCTAATAAAGGTTTGCCTGCAGTGGGGGTTTTTGCTCTCTCTGTACCAGCAGCAGGCTAAGCACTGACATAGACTGGCAAAATCACAGTGATACATAATTTACACTGGGTCAAGTTACCCTTCGTGGCAAGTAGATGAGCTGGACAAGTGTTAAACAGGGCTTCACCCTCACTGCTGTCTGTGCTTATAATGGGAAATTTATTCCCAGAACGGACAAGGCTTAACAAATTACTGCATGATTGCATGTCCTAATGTCTCTGGGTGGCTCAGACCAGCTCTGCACAAGCCAAGTCAGAAGTGGATTCAAAGTTAGTTAGGAGACTGTAATAGTCAAAAACTTGGCTGCCTGGAATAACTTTGCAAAGAGAAAAGTAGAATGGAAGCTAGATAAAAATAGAACAGGAAAGGTGTTAAGAGTGAGTGTGTAATAAGGACTGAATTATTCTTGACACAGAGGATTTTTTTTTTTTACATGCACCTCACACTATTGCTAATCTTTTGTTGTTCTTCATCTGATTCACTGATTTAATTTTACTTCTGCAAAAGAAGCCAGGAGCCTCAATTAATTGAGGGGGCTGTGAGGGCCTTTGGAAGGGGATGTATTGAATTTCAGAAAGCGTTTTACAAGAAGGTACCCGCCACAGTCTTGTGCTATAGGACTTCCTTTGGAAGCATATATTTCTCCCCCATAAGTCTTTTGAACAGTTTTATACCACACATGTTTCAAGAGAATTAAATCAATAACAATCTGTACCTTTCTAACCTGAAATGCAAGCTCTGCACGGCAGGAGATCAAGCTATGCAATTAACTGTTGTCCTTTCAAAGGAATTCTGACAGATATTTATAGTTTACTGTATTCCATTCTCCTGCCATTGGAATATAACAATACAACTGAATGCAGCTGACTGGAACTATGAAATAATTATAGCAATAACTATTTCCTTCTCTACTGGGGAAATCTTGTAAAGTGCTGAATGTGGGAACTGCTGATGTTCTTGCCCCTCAAAATCTGGTCCTTACCTTGGGTTTATTGTGCATCCCCAGCTAAGCCACCCAAGAGAGAATTTTTGTTCCATTACCTTCAGCTTCTTCTAATATCATGTTCTAAATCTCACGTTCATCTTGATGTGGAATGAATCAACACCGTACAAACAAATGCACTTTAAAAAGCTTGCTATATTTGGGCACGGACAGTGTATGAAGTAGAAAGACTTCTCTGTAGTAAAATAAGTCATATCTTTGTGTGGGAGTTCGGAGCAGTCTGTTAAGAGGAAACTATGCAATATTACCAGAAGTGAATAGATTGGCATTTGACTGCTAAGCACTTTGCAAATTTCAATATAAAGGCACTTATTTCATACCCTGAGCTGTCACTGTAACTTATGTGCTCGTGCTGGTGACTTAGTAGCATAATGACAGGCCATTGTTACTAAGCTAATTAATTTTAAGCAATCTTTCCTAACAGTATACTTGAAAATGACATTCATTTGCTGCAAACTTAGGAGACATTGATACATCAGGAAAATAGTGATGCTGAATCTTTGAGCTACCTCTCTTGCTGGCTCAGTACAAGCTGTCTCATCAGGGGGTAGTTGCTGTGTTGGGCACTTTAGCTGCCTCTTGCCAACAGTAATATCCTCAGCTACTCAGCTTTAGGGCTGTAAACCTGCAGAGGAACGCTGTAGGTTCCAACCACCCTTCAGCTTTGCCACAGAACCACTTTTCATCACTTGGGCTGAATGTCTGCAGATGCTTACCAGGACCTTGCAAGCTGCAAACCAGGATCAGGTACAGCTGTTGCTTGACTGAGGTGCTCTGAGGAGCAGTGTGGTGGGGGGTTATGGTGTGGGTTAAAAATAAACCCAGAAGTTCAGATTAAGCTAAGTAGAAACGTCTTCTGAGATCAAAAACAGTATTGGAATTATTTTCTTAACAGTGTTCGCCAAGGGGCAGAAAAGAAGAAACGTCCAGGTGCCATCGACCTTTACCCACATGGACTGGGTATGGAGTTAAACCCTTCCTCCAACATGAAAAGAATGAGAACAGGGAAGAGAAACTATTCTCACTTTATTCTCACAGGTGGTACAGATAGCTTGTGGCTGTTGAGTAATACTGTGTTGTGCAGCTGCCTCAGAAAGTGGTGGTACTGAGTCATCTCTAGGTAACAATTTTGTTTTGGAGTCCCCCCAGCTTGTATGAAGGCTGGGTGAATAAGCAGTGGTACTGTACAGGAAGAAAAATTCAACAAGCAGTGTCTCCCAAGTTTACATTTCCCGGGAGTGTTGTCAGAAACGTCAGGTCCACTAGAAAGAAAGGAGTTAAGGAAATGGAGAATGTCTTCTAAATTACCCACATCTGGACACTGCCCATCATCAGTGCTTTTCCGCGCGAGGCTCTGGAATGCAGCAGTCTGACTGCTGGACCCTCTGGTGCAGCAAAGCACCCAGGCTGCACCCCAACCTATGGGACTCAGCTTCTGGGACCTCACTTCTGTGCAGAAAGGGCAGATTTGGGTTTTCTGCACCTCGAGCTGGTGCGTGCGTGTGGATCAATACCACAGCTGAGAACCCTCCTCCTGAGAGGTCTGCAACAAATAGTACATTATTTATGTTGCTCTTCTCGTGTTTCCCTGCGTGTTATGTAAATACTAATCAAGGTGAAATTGGACTCAGCCATGTCTAATTTTGACTTCGGTTTATTTTGGCAATATCCAAGCAGAAATCAATCTGATGGTCTTCTAGAGGGGCCCTGAGGTTTTCAAAGACTTTGTGTGGGTTTAAGGCAGAATCCCTGTGTAGACTCATAACTGACTGTTGGAATCCCAAGAGCTGGTGCTCTGTTGTTCCCAAGCCTTGCCCTTTCCTTTGCTCACAGCAGGAATGTGAAAATACCACGTCCTGTCCAGCCATTGCCCTTTGACCGCAGCTGATGTTACTCATTCTGATAAGCAGCAGCGGGTTTTATTCAATTTATTCAAAGTTTTGTTAGCTTTGCATCCTCTCCCCCCGCCCCATCCTTGAATATTTTGCTTTCTGTTTATGACTCTCTCAGCATGTTTTTATTCCAGTTGAACTGTTAGCAGGGGATTTCTTTGGGAATATTTCATCACTTTCAATTTGTTTTGTGGTTTCAGGAGCCTGCTGCTGGTTGTTTTATTTACTTATAACATCACCGTATTTTTTCACCTGACTGTAGATCTGGAAGAAAGGTGCTTTGCTGACAGTGTTGCTAACCAAAGTCTCTGGTTCACGTGTGCTGAGAGCTGGTTCCAGCACTGCAGGGCTGCTGGAACGTGCCTGGGTGTGCCTGCTGAGCAGGGCGGCTCTTGGTTCTGTGCACGGTGATGGTTTCTGTGATGAGCATGACTTTCCCTATTGGGAAATGAACTGCGAACACCTACTCATTTTTCACAGGCCAAATTACAGTGATGTTTCAGCTCTCTGAATTGCCTACACCTCAAAAAGAACGTCCCCAGGACCCTATAGTGTAATAGTAATGAAATAGCTGGGGCTGAGCAGCTGTTCTGGTGGCAGAAACCACCGCTCCGAATTCAGCCATTTGCTTTCTGCCTGGCAGACTTCTGATGCACTTGGTGTAATTCTTTACCCTTTTTATTTTTTTTATCGTTGAGGTTGAGGTAGCCTTCGTGTGCTTGTTGCTCAAACTTCTTTAACTGTGATTAAACCAAAGGAAGAGGTTTTGAAGTCAGTGAAATTTGGCTTAAACTTCTGTGTCACGCTGAAAAGCACAAAAGCAGCAGCTTAGAGAAAACAAATTAAGGAAGACACTACTATGGGAAGGGGAAAAGCATTACGAGTAGCATTGCTGCGAAAAGAGATAGTACAAGTTCAGACCTTGGAAACAAAGGAGCCCAAACTCTCAAAGAATTTAGTCCAAAGTTGGAATTCAGATGCTTCCACTCTTGTATCTTTGAATGATCATTACCTTCTGTTTGTGATTTCTAATCTAAGAGTTTCCCAGTGCTCCTTAACAGCTCAAAAATTTGTGCCTGAGAATTTTGTTTTATTTCCTTCTCCTCTAGTTTTGGGGTTATTTCTGACTTGGTCTTGCAGAAAATAAAGATGCTTTAGTGGAGCTTTTGACTCTCAAAATAGCAGGACATGGCCAAGTAATAAACTTGTATTGGAGCAGTGCCCAGCAGATGGAGAGGACAGGGCCCTTGATGAAATGGGGGCTGTGGGACCTGTCTCATCAAGCCCCTGTCACAGCTGTCTTCCTCCTCTAGGACGGCCACGGAGAATTCGTGCCAGGGCATTAACTGCTCCCAGTGAATCAGGTGTGTGTCTGCATACAAAGATGACTTCAGTCTGTCTCTGATTTTTCCTAATGTTATATCACAGTGTGTGTGTGTGTACACAGCTGTCTTTTGTTGTCTTCAGGAAATAAAAAATCCATTTTTTCATCAATGAAGAGCTCCTTATGTGCTGAGATTTGGACACTGTGGACAAAACAATGAAAGGTTTTCCTTAAAATCAAGCTTTCCAATGCAGCAGGACAGCAAGAATACTGCCAGACAGTCAATTTGAGCTTCAGAGCTGTGCAGGTACTTAGAAGTGCAATCCATCAGGTCCTCTGATCTACAAGTCTGGCTGAAATCTTGCAGCCGTCAGCATGACATTACTCCCAGTCACATCAAGTGTGACGAATTGCTAAGAGATGTTTTGAAAGGAGGACTTAAATTAGCTTCCCAAAATTCACCTCAAGAATACAGGATCTGTGTACAGCTTGGATGTTAAGGTGTGATTTCAGTCCATTTTTATAAATCACTAACACCTGTGGGGTTTGTTTCTTTTTTTTTTCCCTCCAGAGCTTCCATTTTAACTTGCATTTACCCGGCTGTTAAACAGTCCTGTGTTCTGCTGCAGCAAACAAAGTGTGTTGGCAGGTGACTGAGATCAGAAGGAAAACTAGATATGTTTCTTTTTTCTTGGTGGCTGTGGCTTTCAGTTCAGAGCAAAGGCAGGCATTTAAAAGCATGTAATGAGGATGCTATAGGATGTGTGTAGGTCTCACGTCAACTCTGATTAACTTCGCTTACACATATAGTTCAAAGTAAACTGCCACGTGATCAGCGGAATGAACCCAACCATCCACTCATCCTGAGCAGTAAAAAAGAGTGTGTACTGATTCTGGATTCCTTCTGAGAGAGCAAAGGATGTCCATAACATGCTTCCTCAAAGCAGAAAGAATTTGAGTCGGCATCTGCTGAGTGCGGAGTTATTCACTGAAACCAAGTTTCTCAGCTTTATCTTCTGAAGCTGTCCCTGGGAAAAAAAAAAAAAAAGAGGGGGAAAAAGTGCTGATGAAAAGGATGATCCTCCAATAAGTAGAAGGAATACAGGAAAGGATATTACCAGAGAAGGTGGGGGTAGGGATTTAGCTGTATGGCTGCGTTATGTATGTTACTCATGGCCCAGACTTAGGTTCCAAGCAAGTATGTCCAAAAGTCTGTGTGCCCACTAAATGTCAGTCGTTTCCTTGCCTCAGTTGTCTTTTTCCCCTCGTTTGGATTGTCAGTTCAGCAGGGAGCTGCTTTAGGGGACAGTAGGACAGAGTGCTGGAACTCGCTGGTAAGTACCTGTTTTATGCTCTGCGAGAGCAGCTGGAGACAAGGGATAAATTACTACAAATTGCCAGTCTATGCAAAAAGGTGTTTGCATAAATTATTGGAGAGCCCACTTGAACTTGTTGAGCAGTGCTCCCACCAGCATTAAGAGGTCACTTAACCCTCTGTGCAGCCCTGCTGCGGAGCCCAGTCATGCATCGCAGAATTAAATGAGTTCCACCATTTTTCTTCGGAGCATTGCCCAGAACTGATGCAAAGTGACATCTGACAGCACAGGCAAAGCAGTGACAGTGCTCTGAGACACTAATAATAGCTGTAGAGCTAGAGCAGTTTTCCTCTATCCTTATTTTTTATTAGATTCTCCCCCCTTTGGTGAGGAAATGTTGTCATCCCTGGCACAGTTTATCCTTGGAAACCACCTTTGCTGAGCCATTTAATCGCAAGGCTGGCTGCACAGTGGAGTCAATGTGCTAGGAATGCTCCCACCGTAATCTCTTTAAAGAACAGCTGATACCTCATTGAGAACTTTGAGGGGAAAAAAAAAAAAAAAAATCCCACATTCCTCTTGGATGATCCTTGCCAGAAGTTGGGAGCAGTGAGGGGTGCTGACAGGGAGAGGCTGAATCATCTCTGGAACAGCGAGGCAGCAAACACCCCTTGCAAGGCAGGCTGCAGATCCTGTACAGGCTCCTTCTCTTCCCCCCTCCATTTCCTTTGTTACTAAGGAGATTTACATTGAAACAAGCTCTGCAGGAATCCTCAGGTTCCTTGCAAAGCAATCTTAATATTTCTACTTCTTTATAATTAGCTAAGGAGAGAAGGTTCCTGTGAGGGATTCTTGGGGCCAAATCACAGTAAAAACGGAAAAAACCCTCAACTGTGTGGCTGTGGCCAATCTGATGGGAACTCAAAGGCAATCCCAGGGTCAGAGCAGTGATGTGATTTGCTTCACTAGGACAGAAGTAGATCAATCTTTGTTATTGTATTTGTGTTTTTGTTTCATGATCTCCTGCTGTAGTTGTTTGTTCCTTGTGCTGTTGCCTATTTAGTAGGTTATTTATCCTCGTATGTATTTATCTGTTATTTGTCTTCTGTTTAACTGTTGGACTCGATCTTAAGGGCCTTTTCCAACCTAAACAATTCCATGATTTTATGATATCACCCTGCTGCATTGGAGTCAGCTGCAAGACTGTGAAGAGCCGGTGGGGTTCCAGGATGCCTGGATTTATTTAGATAGTCAAGTATTTTTTACCAGTGCTCCATGGATAGGAAAGAGAAGGGGCAGTGATTTTTTTTTTCTTTTTTTTGAGTGCTGGAATTACAGGAAGGAAGGGATGCCTAAGGAGGACCTTACAGAAGAATTTAGGCACCTAAATCCAAAAGGATAATCCTCAGTGCTCTCGCCTACCTCTGTAAGCGGCTGAGTATCACCACCAAGAGGGTTCCTTGGGTACTTAGAGCCCTTCTCTGTGTGTCTAGAATTATCCAGGTCTTGTTGATGCCCAACTGTTCAAATCTGATCACTCTGCTAAGCCCTGTCAAGAGTAACAAACCGGAATTTGTCCTGCCTGCCTCCTGAGAGGCCCTGCTGGTAGCACAGGCAGAGCACGGCTGCACCCCCAAAACACACAGCTGCTACGCACGTCCCAAAGCAGAGGAAGAGTCAGGGGTATTCTGCTGCTATAAAATAGCCCTGAATATTATATGGTAAGAGAGGAGCAGTTGCACGAGCAGTGGGAGTTTGTCTGTGCTCCAGCCTCGGCAGACTTCCTATTTCTCCTTTGTGATATCCTCCGCTCTCCCACCTTGCCTGTGTCCCTTCTGTCACTTCCCTCTACCTCTGACATGTTTATGCATCTCTGCCATGTTCCTGGCCTCTTCCCGGGGCCCCTTTGTTTAGCCATGTCATAGCTTCTGCTTTCTCCCGTGTCCGCTGCCCTACTGCTGGGAGGGGTAAAACCCAAAACCTAAAACCTAGTGGCTCGAGGGGTGGGTTGTTGGGAACAGTACCTGTGCTGGGAATTTGGTATCATGAGTGTGTCAATTAGAGAAGTTCTGCAAGAAAGTGAGTGCTGAGCAGTTTTGCAGTGCCATCTTCCTGAGTCAACCCAGCAGTGGAAGGCCTGGACTTTCTTTACAATGAAACAGTCTAAAGTAATTTTGGTGCAAGGCATAAACTGTCAAAATTTAGTGCATATGGTAGACAACATGGAAAATGCTTTGAGAAGGGAACTGTTAGGGACTGTTCAGTGTGAAGGTGAGTGGAGAGGAAGCACAGGGAAAGGAGGAATTGGTAGGTTCCTGCAAAAGAGTAGCTGAAATGTTCGAAGGATAGTTCCCTCTCATTTCAACGCCCATCTCATCTGCTGGTGTCCTCGTGTGTATTCAGCAAGCTGACAACATCAGGTCCTCTTTCACCTTGGCAGCACCACTGGTGATACTATTATACACCTCTATGGTTACTGATTCTTTTTTCCAGCTCTTCCACACCAGTATTTTTTCCCATGTTGATTATGCAGAATCTTCTGACCTTTAGAAATATGGCACTTCTGACTGCTGCAGTGGAAACCAGCCTTTCCCTTCACGTCTCTCTTCAATTCCCAGGGCGCTGCTATGAAACACACTCCCCTCCTCCCCACCACTTCTAATATATTATATTCTTGTAGACTTAACCCTCAGGAAATCAACATCTGGTACCAATTATTGCTCTTTAGCTGAGGTGGCTGAATCTCCTGTCGTACAGCAGTGAAGGTCTAGAATTCCTTTGCCCTGGGAGTACAGGGACACCACCAGGAATGGCCGAAGCTTTTCGGGAGACGAGGATATTGGCGTGCTTCCCAGCACCTGTTGGTAGCACAAAAGTGTATGTTACAGGCTGAGCTGTACAATCCCGTGGTAAAGAAACACTATGAGGCTATTAAACACCCACTTTAAATTGCACCTTTGATCAAATTCCTGACCAAAGGCAGCGTTGCTGGGTAGTCCTGCGTTCCTGCTTCGCAAATTACATCCCCAGATGTATGAGATCTCTGGAGACCAAAGGGGAAGGAATGTCATGCACACAATAGAGGTGGAAAAACCTTCTGTCTTAATGGTGTCCCATCAATTCTTATCTGATAATCTCTCCTTTTGAAGGTATGTGGAAAGCCAAAAATAAGAACAAAGCAAACCATAGACATAGACTTGCCCTGACCTGTCTTCTAGACTGTATCTCTGTGGAGCTCTACTTGCTTGCTATACTTGTCTTGCTGTGACCTCTCTCTCATCTTGCTATCAAGCTCACTTGCTGGTGTGAGAAGCTCCCCCCCTTCCCCCTTTCCCTCTTTCCAGCCTCTCCTGTTTGTAACAGCCTCCCTGTGCTTGTCTGCCTTATCCACTTTGTCTTATATTTTCAGCAAAGATTAGAAATACCTTTTCTTCTGAGTCTCAAAGTTCTGAATTCCTCTATCTTCCTGCCACTGCTTATCTTGCTGCTGTATTTTTAAACTCTAATACACTCCAGGATATGGTTGTCACCAGGGACACTTGAACAAAGTAAGAGTAGTGTAGCAACCTTCCAAAATTCTCAGCAAAAGTGCTTTGTCAAAAGAAGAAAGTTCAAGGCATAAAAATCTGTATCTATGTTTTTTAGCTGTTGAATAGTGACAACATATGATAGCAGAATGCTTTTGGAGCGTGTTAACTGCACTCACCCCCCGTAGGAGATATCTACAGCTGCTTTTGTGGTAAAATCCATTTGGCTCTGACCTGTCATGTATTGTATCACTTCTGGTTCAGGGCCCGCATGGCAGTGGGAAGCTTGCAGTAGCTAATTGCAAGCAGTCTGGAAGGTAAAGGATTACTATTAGCACAGTCCCTCTGACTGCACAGATGAAAAGCCCGAGCAGGAGGAGGAGGAAGTGTGACTCGCAGCTGGCTGCAGACCAGGGAAATGGGCTCTGACTTCCCCGTCCCAGCTCACAGCAAAGGCTGTGGGCCGTCCTCCCTCTCTCCTGTGCTTCCCTCCAAACATGCCTTGGAAGGCGTGAGAACAACTTTGCCTTACCTAGTGAATAGATTCTTATCTAGGGGCTCCAAACCCGCTATTAGTGAATCTCTTGAACCCTTTCAGCTCAGTGGAAAGGCCCTGAAACACGTCAGTTTTCAGAGCCAAAAGAAGAGCAGTACCAGATCTTATTGTGCTTTGACTGGGGAGGCTGGAAACAAGCTCTCTTACAGTCTCCTCAAAGCTCTGGCCTGAAACCTTGGGCTGACACCCACGTGGCCTGGGAAGCTCTTGCTGAATGCAGCCACGGGTACTTCCCATTTGAAACTTTCTGGTTGGCCTGTAAGATACCTTTGGATATTTCACCTCTCTCCCCATTTCGGGAGGCATAATTACCTTCTCTGAGCAAGAAAAACACTCAAAGACGCGAAACTTGGCTATTAGAGAACCGCAACAAGGTTGTGGCCTCTGGGGTGTCTGGGCACCCAGAAAGCACTTCCCTTCCTCGGGGGAGGAGGATGCCCAGAGCCTGCTCCAAAACCCGCAGTTCCTATTCAAGCCAGAGGCAAACTTCCACCTGATGTTAACCCTGTAGCACCAGTGAGATAATTCAACAAATTACATCTAATGCTGCGTGGATTTTCTAATGCTGCATGGATTTATTAGGAAGTTAATTACATATTTTTTTTCCCTCACTGGTTTTATTTTAGGGAGGGTAAGTCGTTGCTTTGCTATAGGGTAAAAAAAAAAAAAATCAAAAGGCACATGATTTCTGCTTCTTCTGAAATCTTGAAATCTGTTATGCTGAATAGTTGCAAACCATTTGCATTACAATGTAGCGTAAATAAGAGATGCCACCAACTGAAGTGTAAACTGAGCAAAATGTGGGGATCTTTCAGTACAACCTAAATCAAGTGGTTCAAGGTGAGATCGGACAGAACTCCAAAGTGAGAACAAAAGGTGCTGTCCTTTGGGTCTCAGATGAGCCCTGTGGTCAGCAAAAGTCCTAACCCTAAGATGCCCAGATGATCTCAATTTTCAGTATAAGTTAAATGATGTGTGCGGCACAGAGGCCAAAAATGTCAGGATAAGAGGACAGGAGGGTACATGAAACCCTGTAGAACAGGATTAGGCAGGATTAAAGTCTGAAATTCTCATGCTGCACTGGGTAGCAGATAATGCCACAGCCAAACTCAGTAAAACTCAGTGGGACACTTGACATTGCACATTTTCAAGCAGCAAGTCATAAATCTATATTCATGTGAAATCTTCTGCACTCAGCCTGGTGGGAACAGAAACACAGCACAGCTTCAGGTGCTGGCTTAGGGGAATAAAGCACAGGTTGCTGCCTTGCAGGGACACATCTCTGCTAGGAAAAATGCAAAGGAACTTGAATGATGTATGTAATTATGTTTGTTTGCAGGGCTATGTAATTTCCTAAAACCCACTGAGAATCCTTAAACCTGAGATTAAAACCAGCTACAGATATATTTTTAACAACAGTTGTCTATATATAATTATATGTACACACCTAGCAGCTGGTGTAGTAGTTGCCAGTTCAGCAGTCCAAAGCGCGTAAACATTAACTTACCTTTCATGAATTAAACCACGCACTGAAGTGCTTAGCTGGACAGGGATGTGCTTCAGCATTTCGCTTCAATGTTGGGCTGAGTCAGGTCAGAATGAATTCGAATTCTCCTCGTCTCAGTGTTGGTATGAACCTACTGACCTTAGGGCTGACCTGTGCCTCGATGGCCAGTGGCAGGGAGGTGTGACAGAGGTCCGTTCTTCACCTGAACTTGTATCATTAACTCCACAGACGTGGTGCACATCCTGCTGGAGCTCCGGCAGCGTGGGAGCACCAGGACACAGGATCCAGGCGGCAGGGCTGGTGGCAGTCTGGAGCTCTCGGATTAGCCCGCTGTTCTTCAGGCTTTGGACCAAATAGATCTTTGAACCGTTGCAGACTTCAACCCCGCCAGCCCCTAACCATGAGGTAACTGTTTCTAGGTCCAATATGAGTCATAGATGGGGAGGATATTTCTGGTTTCCAATAAAAAAAAAAAAAAAAGAAAAAAAATGGTGCAGCTCATAATCGTGAGCAAAAGGTCTCTGTGCAGTAATGGGAACCAGCCGGTGCAGCAGGCCACTGCAGACTAAAATCTGTCTTTGTTCAAAATGTGGCCCCACCATTATCACGGTTGGAAACAATCCTTGGTGCTGACACAGTAATGACAGCTTCATGTTTTAGACACATCTAATGGCACTAAGTCCTGATCTTGGCCGGCATTTATCAAGATAAGTAAGCCAGCCAGGCAAGAGCATGGTGGGCTGACTGTACTCCTTGAGATAACGACGTGCGTGTTTCCTCTCGTGGAAGAATAATGAACAGAATACGACTGTCAAAATATTTCTCTCTGGAGAGGTTCCAAAATAACTGACACTTACACGAGCTCAGTGCCATCAGCGCTGTGAGCTTCCTCACAAACCTGGAAGAAGTGGAGCTGTGACCAAGAGATGTGAGGATTTCTCAGAACAAATCAAAGCTTGGGAGAATTGTTTTCTCACAACTCCCTGCAGTTCTTACTTGCAGTTGGACCTCTCCTGGGAAGAGCTTTGCTATCGTGGACACTAAATGATATGATACAGTATGTCCTTTCGGTCTTTTGAGGCTGATGGACAGATCCTGGTGATTTCAGCGAGGTTGGTTCTCCTGTAGCATTTTCTTACACTTGCTTTGTCTGAAATTTTCACTAGGTTTATCCAAACCAGCAGAGAATCAGGCCCTGCCAGTTCAACTTTATAATTCTTGGTTTTTCCTCTCGATCTGACTGGAAAATAGCTCAGCTAATGACTTGTCTGCAAAATAGAGTGCATGCACAGACTCATGCAGAGCTTAATGTGCTTGTCTGGCGAAGCCCCTCTTCAGCTCTTTGCCTTGGAGAATTCTGGGAAATACATCTCGCCAGCAAAGAGGCTGCTTCCAGAAGCTGCTGTTGTTTTAGGGGGGACCCATTAAAAAGGCATAGCTGGGAATTTGAAAGGCATTATTGAGAGTGCCACTGAGCTTCTGCCTAAGCGGAGGAGGAGCGTGGTGGAGGTGGCTGGAGTCAGCTGGTGCTGCTTGGAGAGAGCTAATGGCCCGTGCCCACAGGATACACTGCTTCTGAGACTCAAAAGTGTGCTGTAACGGTAGAGTAAACTCCAGCAATGCTGCAGCACAGGGCAGAGCTGGAATGTGTGCATAAAGGGCTCTCCCTGTAGAACAGGTCAGGTCATGATGCTGATTAAATGTGTCCTGCAAAGGTGTCATAACACTCTCCGGTCTGAGCAGCTGGGAATTGTGAGAGCAGGGTTTGCAAGACTGGATTAAGGTGAGTTTATTCACTTTTAATTCTTTCAAATGTGTATTTCTCCCTGTTGAGTTAAGCTGCGATGAACTTAGTTTTTACTGTCAGCAAAGGGCTGACACTCTGTGCTGATGGAGTGACTCTTGTATTTTTGCTGACCTCTGTTCCATGCTGTTCACTGCAGATTTCCTGAACTTTCTGTATGGGCAGCCAAGAAAATGTCTTCTTGCTGGGGGTAGGAGTTGTGTGGGTGTATGTGTGTGTCTCTGTCAATTTTTTAGCTGCCAAAATCCCCCTTTTCCCAAGTGTTTCTGGGTTGTCTTGGGGATGCTAAAGGGGATTGGGACAGTAGCATCTCTGATGCAGGATCTGCTGTTCATCCAGCTTCAAGATGGACAAAAGGGTGCCTCCTGTAAATCTTTGGTGAAGTCAGACAGTAAAAGTCCTTTAGTCTTCACAGGACTACAGGGATAATAGAGGAATCCAAACTTATCCCTGTGCTTTTTGACACTAGTGTAAGATGCTGGCATAGGAATTGCTCTTTGTGAATTGTCCCGTTCCCACAGAAAGCAGGGAGAGGAGACAGCAGGTGCAGCTGGGAGTGGGTGGGAACAAAACCCCAAACGTTTTTTCAGTGTTTGTTTTTTAACAATTGATATTTGTAGTGAAGTCCGACCTCTCCCTCCAAACAAATGCTTTCACATGAGAGGGTTTAACCAAGAAAGTATAGTAAAATTCAGCAGTACAATAATATTTATAGATCTACTTTTTTGTGGGAGTGACTGTGGTTTTCTGGCTAAAGGGTGGCTGGATTACACAAAATGCTCTGTATGTCCATCACAATCCTCGTGTCACGGGGAATATCTCCCACACAGGTTCACAGAGAGCTTCTTTTTAACTGCTGGTGGTAAACCCATAATGCTACATTAGAGTCGGGTTTTTTTTATAGCTTGCAAAGGTCCCTGATTGATTTTTCACACCTTTATTTCCACAGCAATAAGGTTTTACATACTGAGATGCGGGAAGGAAATAAAGAAAAATATTCACAGGATGTTGAACGTGTTTCAAAACCTGTGCCTAAACAGAAGAGAACACTTGATGGGACAGTCATGGCCCGGAACCCACGCTAGGAATTGTCCTTCCAAGTTAAATTTCAGGTATCTGCAGAGCCTTCGTGAAGCTTTATGGGCTGTAGGTGTTTTGTCATTTGTGTAGCAGACACTGTTATTGGGGATATTTCCTTCCATGTCTCACAGCAGCTTGTCCAGAGACTGGAGTCCAGCCTGGCTCTTCCAGAGCTTCTGAGTAAACAAACAAGCGTGCATCCTACTGAAAAAAACAGACCGGCAATTAAAAAAAAGACATCTCTCATCGTACAAACAGAAAGGGCTCTAAAACACACTTTGCAGGGAGTTGGTGGAAATGCATTCAGTCTAGTTTATAACCACAGCACAGTGAAATACCCTGAACATAAATAGCAAGAAATCAATTTTCTTTAGAAAAAGTAAAATAAAGAACATTAAATGATCATTTGACTAGATAACTGCAGTTTACTCGGTGGTATAACTGTCAGCTTGCCTGTGCACAATAATGGAATTAATGCAGAGGGGGTATGGTTTAGATGTCTCCTTCTTTACAGTGACAATAACTCCCTTGTTTTCTCTAGTGAGTAGATGTTTATATTCTAATTTTGTCTCTGCAGGCTACGCAGAGCCTTAAACTTGCAAAAGGGATTTGTGAGCAGCTTGCTTGTCAAGAACAAATACTAGTCAAAAGAAAGGCATGACTTATTGACCTTGGGTTCACCGAACCTTCATCTTGATGCTTCCGCACCACTAAGGAATCGGCTCCTCCAAAAATTAAAGTTTCCAGATTAGAATAGAAGCTTTGACAAAGGACCTGCGTGGCTTTACAAATACAGTTGATTAGAGGACTTTAAAAGAGCTTTAGTTAGAAAAGTGGGGATTATGAAAAGCAAATGTTTGAGAGGTAAGAAACCAATCGAGGTCAAAGTTGATGAGAACCAGACTTGTGAAAATACGGAATTTCTACTTTGCATTTTGGCTAAAAATCTTCATTCTTTGTCCTTACCTGTTAGGTTATTCATTTGGAGATACAGTGACAGTATGTGGCTGCCCTAGTCATCTTGTCAAGATGATGATTTACTGTGGGAAGAGATGATGACTTTCAGGAATACCCCAGTTTTTGTCCGTGCCTGGCATTTATTTTGTGTTATCTGATTCAAATTGGTTTTTTGCATCTTCCAAGTTTTCCTAAGTTTTTAAGGAAGCTTACAGAAATATTTCAAATCCATACCCTTAGTATCTGTGTTTAATAACTACATAGCCATGGCATCCTTTTTTTTGTTGTTTGTTCCTGCAGAAACATCCCTCCAAAAATCAGCCCAAAGGTTTCTATGCAGTGTTGGGGCTGAATGAGACTTTGATAGTTTTAACTTGGTGCTCAAACTTTCGGAAGTTTCAGAACTGCAGCTCTTTCCAAGGCACCAATACATTGTGCTAAGATGAAACTTGGGACAGATGAGTAGTTCCCATACAGAACTGTGCAGAGGAGGTGCATTCTTGCACTGCAGAACAGTGTATTTGTGCACATGTGTGACCGTGATGTGGATGTATTAAATACCTCTGTTATGTGTGTACATGCCCACAAAATCAGGAAGAATTTTATTTAAAAGCATATATATCATAAAATTTCACACGCTTTTCATGTGCTCAGGAAACATCTTCTGTGTAGTTGGTAGTTGGTTTTTAAAAAATAATTTGATACATTGGTTCAAACATTTTAGCTCCTCTGTAGTTTACCTGTTTAACTACAAAGATATTTGTATGATGAGAAAACTTGGAAAACTGAGAACTTGTTTTGCTTACCCCATAATCTGCAGTTTGCTTTGATGATAGCATGTCATAATTCCTCCTGGGTGCCAGTCAAAACAAAGACTTTGCCCTGTACACAAGCAGTTCTTGTTTGGATAGTTTTGGTATTTTGAAATGTGGAGTAAAATCCAAGACAGATTATTTCCCTTCCCAGAGCTGAATAAGGATAAGGCTGAAAGTGTGAAGAATCTTCAGGCTTAAAGCAACAGAGGATTGAATCCCCTTAACACAGTGCCACTGTGACACTCTGCTGTATCATGGTCAGTTTAGAAGGAAAAGTAGGAGGAAAGAAAATCTTGAAACCTTTCAAATTGTCAACTTTTGCTGAAAGAGGATTCTCCAAATGCTGTTATCAACGCAACTGGACGGGAAAATATTTCTTGAATATTTTGAAGCTTCTAGAGTTAGAGTACATTTTAGAAGCGCTCATATTTTCTGCAATATTGTCATATTTCCTGTTCTAGTACCTTACCCCACTGACCTGAATTAGCAGGGTACTGGTTTTGGCCAGCTGTCAGGAGTTTGTTGTAATGGCACTGTTGCACTCACTGCTGAAGAGGAAAGCTTGAATTTTACTTTTGAAACTTAGATGGATGGACAAAACAAAGCATTCCACGAAATCAAATATAACAAAACCCGACAGCCAGAACTCTGAAATACCATCCCACTTACGTGCCTTGTCCGTGGCGCTGCTTCC
Organism: Cephalopterus ornatus; assembly: GCA_013396775.1. Classification (NCBI taxonomy): domain Eukaryota; kingdom Metazoa; phylum Chordata; class Aves; order Passeriformes; family Cotingidae; genus Cephalopterus; species Cephalopterus ornatus. Next base: position 700,924 of record VZRE01002713.1, on the reverse strand, counting down.
CTGCGGGAGCTGGATACTGCCTGTCTTTATGTTCCTGCTGCAGGATCAGTTGGCTGAGCCTGAGATTATGCTCATGTTTAAAGACAAGCTCAAGGCTTCTGATTTGGGATATCAGTGAGAAGCCAGGGAGCAGGGAAACGTGTTTAGCTGCAAACTTGGAGACCAGCCACTTGCTGCCTGCCCGTGTTTGCAGAGCTCTGCAGTCCGTGCTGGCTCCAGCCCTGACCAGGGTGGGTCACAGGAGGGCAACCAGACCCCGGTCTCTGTGCTGTGGTCTTTCTCCTTTGTCTTAACACAGCTTCCCTCAGCCAGCAGCTGAAGGTTCTGTGTCGTTCCTCAGAAGTCAGTCACTTTGGTTGTCCTTTCTTGTCTGGGAAATTAGAACAACTTTTCAGTTCTGGAATTTGTTGAAAAGGCTTCATAGTTACTGCCATTAGCCATCCTTTTGGTGAGCCTGGTTTTGGTGTTACTGAACCAAACCCACCCAGTCTCTTGCTTTGCTCTTGAGTTCAGAAATTGCTGAGAATTTATTTTTAGGCTGAGAGAGAGTTTTACAAATATCTAGTAATCTGAACCAAGGTAATCTACAATCTCAAGCAGAAAATAAGAATGATAGTGAATGGTCTCATACAAGACACACAATGAAGCTTCCAGCAAAGTTCCCGAAGTACCTTGGGAAAGTTCATTATATCCCGGCAGCGCCTCTTGGTATCAAACTCCTGTTTGTCGTGCATTAACGGAAGGACTACACCCACCACAGAGGTGATAAACAGGGCAGAGCATCAGCTCTCCTGATGACCAGCAAGCACTGCTGTACCCAGGGCTGTGCTTTGTAATGCAGGTTGCTCCAGCTGGAGGTTCAAAGCGTGCCAAAAGCAATGCGAACGCAAGCTTATTGAGTAATACAAGTGGAGAGCAAATCCCAGGAGCTGTTAAAAGTACCAGCACAGAAGAAACTCCTGTTAATCGTTTTCCTTTGGGACCATTGTCGTTCCCAGACTATTTTTTTATTCCCCAGGTTGGATTTCAAGCAGAGAACAGCTCTATTTTAAAGGTGGCACGGTGTCTAGTTGAGTGCTGGTGGGCACACAGAGAAAGCAGCTGCAGTTTGAGCTGCCTGTGGTACCCAGGAACTGCACTGGCTGTGAATCTTGCAACCAGGCAGGGGTGAACAAAGGTCAAGAAAAGTCTTGCTGTTCCCAGTGTCTGTCAGTAAGTAATCATGCAGATAAAAATCACACCACACCCTCAGCTCAACAAAAAAATTTCTTTCTCTATCTGTATATCCATATAACATTACAATACAAGCCTCAGGGCATCTTTTGTCCTTATCTAAACAAAAGTCTTCTCTGAAAACCTTAGTCATGCAAGTTACGGCATGAAATCACCCTTTCAGCAGAAAAATGGTAATTTTACATCTGGAGTCACAGGAGGACTGGCTTGGTGTACAAAGCTATTATGTTTCTCAGATCCAATCACCCTTAGTAATTTGGGAGCAATTCACAGATCAGTCGGGAAGGGTTTTACTCAGTACAGGTACCACATGCCCCCGTGTCACCTGGGTTTTTCTTGGGGTCCTCCTGACACAGGATTTCTGTGTAGTGTTATTTGCCTTCTGACTAGGAGGCGTAAGAAAAATGACAGACGAAAGAAATTAAAATTGAACGACCTGGTGACAAAACACAAGCCCACAACACTGGATCATTGTGCTGTGACTTAAAGTGAGGAGAAGAGCAGGGGTTTTCTAGGGAAAAGTGGGAGTTTGCACAGGGCAATGTGCTGTTGGTGCAGTTTTTGTGAGAGCCCTGCCAGTTGTCATGGTGGGTAACTTAAAAACGAAAAAAACCCCGTTGTGTGCGATTATCAGTTGGCACTTTTTTGTTTTCCAGATTTGGGGCAAAGTAACAGATGCATCTTCTTCCTGTGCTGTGTTGGGTGACTCTTCTGCTCCAGGAGCCCAGTTGCCTGTGGGCAAACACATCAAACCACGGTTTGGAGGAGGGAGCTGTTGTCCTGCTTGGGCAGTGTGTGCACAGTTCCAGGTGGGCTGTGGAGGATGCAGGTGGGTAACCAGATAGAGCTATCTCCTGGGAAACAAATCTCTCTGTGAGAATCCCTTTCCAGAGAAACCTCTGTGGTTCCTCAGTTTGTGTGGCGTTAACTCGCACAGTTCACGTTGAAAAGGATGTTAAAACAGTTCTTAAAAATAATTACACATAATGATCCTTTCCTCTGTCTTCGTGCTTTAAAAATAATTTATTTGCCCTGATTAGTTCACGTACAATTCAGAGCTGAGCTGAGTCTTCCTTTAAACAATCCTGCTCCCGGGTGGACGCATTGTTCACCCCAGTCTGTGTGACAGGCAGTTGAAAAGCTTGGGTTTCCTTCCTGATATAATTCAAATGAAGCCTGGAGCCTCTCCCCATGCGGGTGGTGAGCTGCTGGGCAGAGGTGGCCAGCTGTGGGGAGGGGGCTGTGCCCAGGGCTTGCTCCCAGGGGAGAAGGAGGAAACCCTTGTGAGTGGCTGGAAAAGGGAAGGAAAGCAGAGCATGACCTACAGGGTGGCTGCTGTTGTCTGCAACGGCTCTTTTACTCTTTTTTTTCCTTCCTGAGACTTCTGCAGTGTGCATTGCTCTGTGGAAGAGATCCTATAGCATTGGCTCCCTCCCTGCTCCAGACAGATGGTAACTGGTAAGCTTTGATTTCTTTCCTTAATTATAGTGCCTCGGTGCAAAACTTCAAGAAGATCTTTAAAACACTGCTGATTATTAAGAACTGCACTCCCTGCTTGCAACATGATTTCTTGGCATTACTCTGACTTGCCTTTTTTTCCTGCCTGGAGAGGTGAAAAGCAAGCTTTTGTAGTTTTCCTCTTTAGACTTTAAATAATACTGTGTTATTCCTGCTTTAGTTTTACGTGTTTGCTTTTCCCCTCACTGGAGACCTGGTCTCCCACCCCCTCCTACAGTCCCCAAATGCAGGGGGGTGGTTTTCAAAGTGCCGTTTGTTCTTCTCATTTCACTGTTTATGATGCTGGGCAGTGATGCATTCAGATTATCACAGCACGGGTAAAATAATACCCACTTCTTCACTTACATCCTATTACTGCACCTCAGAGAGCCCTGTCACTTAGATTTCTCAGGGGAAAGCCAGTGACATACGGTCTTCTGATTTCAAATACAAACTGTTGTGTGGAGATTTAAAAGATACCCTAATTTATTTTGAAATGGCCTGTAATGTGCTGGTACTTTTCTGATTGTTTTATTAGACTGTGATTTTTTTTTTTTTCCATCTAGCTCCTATTCCCAAAGCCAACCAAATGATCATGATTTACTTAGGACGTCTGTTAAATGCTGGGCTGTCTGGGGAACAAAGCAAGGGAGCTGCAGTCCTGATGGGAATATTGAAGGAAAGCAGCGAAACCAACTGTGATCCCCCACCAACAGGGCAGTTTGAGCCACAGCCTCAGTGTGTTTCTTCTGCCTTGCATGGCTTTTGCCCACAACTGTGTACATCTCTGAAAATCCTATGATTAACTGCTGTTATTTAATATATTTATCTCAAGACTACATTAAGCCTTTTAGATCTATTGCTTTGATATTTATTTTTTTTTTTTTTCTCTAACAAGAGCAAATCTGGAGCGTAAGCAGGAGCACTGACAGGATGCTGGGACCCGTTTGATTCCCCTACCCACAAATGGTGAGATATTTCTGTTTTCAGCTGTCACTATTAGTGTATTCTCAGTTCTCCTCCCCTCCACCTCCAGTTGCCACCAGTGCTAAGCAGGTTTTTTGATTCTTTCCTAGCAGTTGAAGCAAACCCTGCTGCACTTCAGCTTCCTCCTGCAGGACAGATTTACACTCTGTGGTTACCCTGTGGTTGCCACATGTTAGTTACATTAAAGGCAGTGCTTCCATATCTAATGGAACAGAAATCCATGAGATGTATAAAAACCTTCTACTGTTTTCAAGAACATTTCCTGTTCTCCCTTCTCTGTCCCCCCTAGTTTCAGGAATGGGTTCAGTCTGTTGGAAGGGAGCTTCCGATGTCAGGTGAAGTTGTTAAAATATATCCACCTTGTTTGGCTCCTGGCAGCTGCAACAAGCAGGAGCACGGAGGAGATATTCCTGTTTGAAGAACTGTGATGGGTTTTTACCTGTGAAATATGAGCCAGTATCCGAGGTTCTTAATTGTCTGATGGCATTGCAAAGAGCACACTGCGAGTCAAGAAAAGTTCTACCTGTGCAAAGATGATTGAAATCCATACAAAGAGGTACTCTAAAGGGGATGATGTGTAATGCCATTAAATACATAGCCAGAGACAGTGAGATCTGCTCTGTTTGTCTGTTTGTATCTGGAGAACAAACAACAACCTGCACAGGGGGTTAGAAAAAAGTATCCAAGACAATTTCTAGGTGTGTTAAAACACCAATTCTCACAAAGTGTTGAAGAAGCAGCAGATGTTTACATACTTCAGCCACAAAACAAGCAGTACTGGCTCTCAGAGGCTTGAAATGGTCTGTGCTTTTGCATTCATTAGTTCTGTTGTCATAATAGGAAGTTTGAGAGCACACAGGGCAGGAAAAAAGCTTTTTTTTTTTTTTTTGTTGCTTATAATTTTTCAAGTGGATGGATCAGTGTGTAGGAGGGTTCAAATGACTCTGAGAGCTGGGAGCCGGAGCTGGGAGTGCTGGCTCTCTCCAACTGTTTGACCTCTCCATAGAGTCACATCACTTTGTCTCGGATTCAGAATAAGGTTTAGTCAGAGATGACGGCAACAGAACTCCTTCATGAGTCATCTATTTAATCCCACTCCAGACAGAGGCTCTTCCTTTTGCTCTGTTACTCTGCCTGTAGGTCTGCAGTCTTGCTGTTAGATGTGTTGGCTATTACTGGTTTGGGTTCTTTTTTTTTTTTTTTAGGTCTGAANTTTTCAGTCTGAATTAGGTTCTTTTCTCTGTGCTTTCAGTTCTTGCAGTGGTGGCATTTTCAGCCATGGCAAGGATTTTTTTACCCCTCCAGGGTAGCCCTGGCTTGTGCCATGCTCAAGCAGATTACTTCCAGTCCTGAAGGGAAAACTGTCTGGGAGGTTTCCCATGAAGAAGCTGATCTAATCCATTTGAGCTGGTAAAAGACTTCTGTGAGCTTTGCAATGTGCCAGACTCTGCCTTACAAGTAACACACATCAATTCTACAGCAAGGCAACAATCATTTAAAGTGAGGATGATATCTACAGGTCTGCAGGTCTGTGACCCAAGAGAAGCTCTCCTAGTAGCGGCTAGAAATTTCTATAATGAAATCCCAAACCCTTCAGGAGATTCCAGGCTTTGCTGCCAACCTGAAACCTGAGTTAGGGCTTGGTTGGTCTATGAAACTTTCAAGAGAACAGTGGCCAGTTTTTTATTTCAGTTGAGTTTCACAGCGGTGCCGTAGGTTCATTTAAATGCTGAATATGTGGAAATGAGCTCCTCTCCTTCCACGTGAATGTTAATTTAGCGCACTTTGTTTAGCTGCGATGGCAACACAGTTTTTGGAAACGTTCTGTGTGCATTAGTCATCAATATCTGAGCGATGTTTCTATTGTGCTCATCTGCCAATGGTCCTAAAAAGCATCAGCAATTCATCTATTCCAGCTGGGACAAGAAAGCCTGACAAACTGCAGCTCTGCATTGAAAAGCAACTAAAAATGGAATCATAGGGCATGTTTATTGTATTTTCATGACTGCAGCAGCCAGGGACTGATTTTCTAGCGTACTGCAGCATTTGGGATTACCACTGTGGGCTGTCCTGTTTCATCCCACGGGATGACTCAGTTGGAAGTCAACTCTTCTGCAGGATTGGCCTCTGACTGGTGCTGATGAGGGGGAGGGAGCGACATTCCCATGCAGCTACCTAGCATGGTGCTAGTTTTACTTTCGACAACCTGGTGCTAGGATGACAATCCCCCATCGTGCTGAAGACTTCGGCTGTGTAGCACTGAATACTCACAGGTTCAGACTAAGAGGATTATGTCAGGAAGTTCAACTGAGGTCCTGAGCTAGAACCTCATGAATCCAGGTTTGACTTCTGCTGTGAGAGCCTTGCCTGACCTTGTGCTCCAAGTGTTCCCAGAGGTTTAGTTTCTGTCTGCAGGGTGGATATGGTATTTCTCCATCTGCCTGCCCTTTATTTCTCTACTTAAATGATGAGCGAGGAGGGGTCTTAAGCAATGAAACGAGAGGGGTCTCACAAAGCTAACTTCAGCTGGCTGGTGTTTTAGTGTCTGTGTCTAATAGGCTCTTCCAGAGGCTGAATCAGAGCTGCTAAATGGCAATTCCTGTTCTGAATTGCCTTGGTTAAAGCTGGTCTTCGTGAATCCCCCTTTTTCCATCACACTTACATCAGCTGCCCTGTCCACCAGGGTTTGGAATGCTATTGCATTCCTGCCATCTGTTTTCAAGACAGTCACCTTGGAGAGAAGTGTCTCTTCCCCACTGCAGCCTGTGCCCTGTGTGGTGCTCCTACACTGATTGATGCCTGTGCTGCTGATACTTGGGAGCACCTGCTTGCAGATGAGCTGATTTCCCTGCAATTTATCAAGAGGGGAAACAGGACATAAGAAAATTCTGCAGAGCAATGGTGCCCTGTATCTACTCCTGGCTAGAATTGCCCTGGCTGCCTCCTCCACATGCTCATGAGCAGGGGGACTGGGATTGGAAGGTTTTTAAGGTCAGCACCATCTATTCAGGACAAGAAGAGAAGGTGTGACCTTTTTCAAATGGTAAGCTTTGTCAGTGCTCCCATTGGGATTTTCCCCCAGGTGACTGCTTAAATGTCACTTGTGATAAGCCAGGGGATTGGAAGCACTGTGAACTTCCCTTTTTCCTTCTTGAGGCAGCACAGGGAGAGTCTAATTGAGGTTCTGTGTATTCCTAAAGTTGAAAACATCAGAGAAGTGAATAGAAATGTATTTTTTATATGGTGTCTGTTTTGTAAAAGCTGTAGTTCTTGAAGATGTCTGTTTCTTTAGCAATGAAAAAAAAAATCCTGTATAGCTACAATTAACACTGCAGCAATAACTCAGTGGCATACATTCCTCGTGTTTATTGATTAGTGAACAAGCCCCCTGGGGTTTACATTGCTTCCAACACATTTGGTTCCAGCTGAATACCTGCAGTGTGCATTGATCTAAGCATGTGATTTCTCCTAAATATCAGCCATCCTATTGCATCACAGCTATATATGTGCTGGTGTGGCAAAAGCAAGTGGTTGAAAATGAAAAATCCTCATGTGAAAAATGAAAGGGCACCTGTTCCAGTCTCTGTTGACATCCATGAGCCTTCTCTGTCACACTGAGGTTACACCTGCATAATTCACTTGGCTTCAATAGAGCAACTTCTGATTTATATTTGCATGTGTGAGAAGAAACTGAAATCCCTCAGGGGCTATGGCAGCTCAGTTCTTCAAAGAATCAGCTCCCTGATGCAGAGGAGGACCAGATACCAACGATCAAAATGAATGGATGCTTATTTCTTTACAACTCCTGTTTTCTTTGTGAGCATGAACTACAAATCATTGCACAGGCATTTCCAGTATAGGTGTGGCTGCAGTAATTGCTGCTTATTCTTTTGAAGGAACCTGCGCTTACAAAACAGAGCAGGGTATGAAAGCAGATGAACACGCTGGCTGAAAGGCCCCAGTGTGGCCAGCTCAAGTTCAGAGGTCAGGAACAGGGGAGTGAGTTGCTTGGCAGGAGAAGGGCTCCAGCACAGGCTGTGTGTGGTGGGTCACTGGAAGGTGGAGCTGAGCACCCAGCACTGGCTGAGCGAGGGCTGTGCTCTGATGCTCAAGGGGCAGTGCAAGTGGGGAAGACAGGGGCAAAGGGCAGATGGATATGGAGGGGAAGGCTACAGGGAGAGAGCAGTGCTAGTGCTGTAGGAGTAACAAGCTGGATGTGTTTCAGCTCATCAGACGCTCATCTATTTTAAAGTTGATATTAAAGTATGAAACAGAGTGTGGCAAGCAGGGTGGAGGTACAGACAAGCTTTCAAATCAGCGTTGAGGTGCAGGGTAATTCTGCATTTCTATTCGTAGTTGTATAGCAGAAAAAGCACAGGAGGCATGTGGAAGAGTGAGAAGAGCCTGATAAGCAAATGAGGGAGCATTAATACACCAGGAATGGGGAATTTTTTCTCTCAGCTGCGTGAAGTGTTGGTTCTTACCAAGCATGAAGATGCCACACACACAGTGCTGCCTTTGCTTTCATTTGCCACAGCCTCCCCCAAAACTTGCTAGGAAGGGTCATGCTGGGAGGACTCTGGGTGTGCTGCCCAGACATGAAGTGGACTGGTCCTACGAACTGCAGAGCTGCTCTGTCAGGGCTCTGGTACCTGAGCTCCCCTTGCTGTAGCCCAACAGGGATGAGACACTGACCTCTCAAGTTCCCTCCCAAAACTACTTCTCTATAATCTAAGAAGTGTCCTTCTCCCTTTGCTCTTGGGGACTTGATCTCACCATGACTTTCTGCAAAGACTGAAAGAAATGTCTTTTTTTTTAAATGCAGCTTTTCTTTATCTTGTGCTATGTTTTAATGAATGCTGCAGCAGCAGTAGTGAAGAAGGCTGTGGCAGGACTGCAGATGAGGGTCTGAGGATGTCATTCCTGTTAAAAGTCAGGGCTGAGGCTTTGGTGGCAGGAGGCTGGGATGCAGACAGTGAGGAGGGCTTCACCCTGAGCTCACTTAGCCCTGCTCGCTCAGAGCAGTCACAGCTGCTGCTTTGGACTGTGGAATAAGAAGCAGTCTCCGAGGTTCATTAGGCCCTCGCCTATTAAGGGCTTTAAAAACTGGGGTCAGGACCTTGAAACGGATCCGCGGGCTGGGAGGGAGCGCAGCATGTGCGCTATCTGTGCGGCGAGGGGAGTGTTCTGGTTCAGCTCCAAGTGGATCAGTGCCTGTGGTACGAAACCACCTGGAATTAATTGAAAACACTGGTGGCCACTTCGAGCAGAGAGGCAGCAGCCAGGCCAAGAGACTGGGAACACACTTCCCTGATCCCCCGGTTCCGCTGGTGAAGGCACGTGTGGGAGGTTTAGGCTGACACTTCCCACGCTGTATGTTCTTCGTGAACTTTCTTTTCCAGGGCTGTCAAGGAAAAGTCGTTCATTGTAATTACAGACATGTTTTATTTGCTTGTAGTGTAGTTACATGCGTTTCTTTTTAGATATAAGAAGGAACGTTTTTAAAATGGGTGTGGTAAAACACTGGAACATGTTGCCCAGATTGGTAGTGGATGCCCCCATCCATGGAAACATTCAATGCCAGGTTGGATGGGACTCTGAGCATCCTGGCCTCATTGAGGATGTCCCTGGTCATTGCAGAGAGGTTGGACTACATGACCACTAAACATCTAACCCAACAAATTCTATGATTTATTTTCACTCTAACCATACTGTTCCAAAAAGAAGGCACTGCTTAGAATGAAGACAGCTTCTTAAATTCGAGTGTGACTTTTCTGCTCTTAGGTACCTCTCCTTCCACAGGCCACATTCATGGCAGAGTAATTGTGCGGGATACAGGACTCTACTTGTCAAGCCCACATAGATGAGGCTCACCAGAAAACTGTCTCAAGTTTGGCCAGGAATTTTAGGTGAATTCTAAATGTCATTAGGAGGATTTATTGGTTGGTATCTAAACAGTGTCCTTTGTTTCCTTTCTATTCTGTGGCTTATGAATGTGAAAGAACATCTAGTGGAAAGAATACTTGTTCACAGCTAGTGGCTTGTGGTGGTCCCTGAAGGAAGGCTCTATGCTCTTTGCTGATGAGGACATTGGTATTTTAGCATAGAGAACAAAGTTAGGATGCTCTGAATATTTATCAGTGTAATCAAGGAGAATTACTCAGATGTCCTGTACCTCATTTGGGAAGTACAGCTAGATACAAATAATAAAATCAGTGCATTGCAACACTGATTTTTGTTGGCCTCAGAATCTTGGAGGAGACAAGGGACTTCCTGCTACAGGAGAGTCACAACGGGAAACCAGGTGGGACTGGAGCTGCAAGAGTGGAGAGTATAAGGCAGAGAAAGGATGCTCTAGTCAATGTATAAGAGGAATGGACTGTAACCTTGCATCAGAAAAGTAAATTTAAGAATGAAGACTGACCCGCGCTGGGATGCAACTCCTGTTGCGTTGTGTTCTTTGGTTGTGGCAAACAGGGTTTATTGTGCCAGTGGCAGAAGAAAGAAGCCTCTTGGTTCCAGCTCTCTTGACAGTCTATTCTGCTCCAGATTTTCAGTTCTTTCACCTACTCTTTCCTTCCAGCATCTCCTCTGGTTTTCTGTCAGGCCGTGTTGACCTGCAGGACAATTTTGATTCACTGTTCCTCTGTGGAGCTGGGCCTTTCCTCTCTACCCTCCAGCTTCGGCAGGTCTTGCAGAACACCCCTGGTACCACCCAACTTTCTGACCAGGCCCCTGGTCCAGCCAGTTCTCCCAGTGCTGGTGTTCCTGTTCCAGTTAGTGCAGGTCTTCCATGTGCAGTATGATGGTGTTCTGGATGAAATGTGAGGCTGCAGCTCATGCATACACAGATAGAGCTGCTGGACCAGTATTTCTTCTGTCTCCTTTTCAGCTTCTACAGTCATAGCTGTAAACTGAATCTCAGAAAACTGAGGTTCCATGTCCAAGAAGTAGGGTAATGATTTGGAGTTCTTTTTTTCTCCTGCTATGTGTTGTTCCACCCAGGTGTGGTGGCTTTCTCCTTGCTGCAGAGGAGGCAGGGGCTGTGTTCTTCAAGGGGAAATTCCTGTTTGGGGTAATGCAGATGAAAACACCATGTGTGTCCTTTTTCATTCAAATTGCATACAAAAAAATTGGTGATATGAGACATGAGCAAAGGCAGAACAGAGCCTAGAGTCTTTAATCTTTAAAATCTATTTTACATGATTAAAAGGATCCTGCCTAGAGAAAAGCAAGACTGGCTATTTATATCTCCATTCTTCTCCCCACTGCTCCCCCTTTTTTTTCCCAGAAAATACTGCACAGTCTTTCACATCTGAAAGACCACGGCTGGCTGCCATTAATTTTAATGCTAAATCCTCATCAGCATTTCAAAACATTATGAAAATGTCTAAGAAACTGTCTTCTAGTAGCTTGAAAATATCGCAGGCAGCAACCTAAATAATACTGTAAGTGCCCTGGTAAGTACAAGAGCACATGCTGGATAGGAAAAGAGAAAAATAAAAGGCTTTAGACCACCAAGCAAACGTCAGTTCTACAAAGCAGGCATAAATGGATTGCAGGATTTCATGGATGCTGAGAGTTTGAATTACTGACTGAGCTACACCTCGCTTAGAGAAAATGTGGTTTTCTTTTTTAGAGAATGCAGCAAATATTGAATGCTAGTTGGCTGTGCAGTCTGCTCCGTGGACAAGTAGATAAATAACCTTACATGGAGGGTTCTGTTTAGGCTGACAAATGCAATTAAATGAATGAAGTATGGCCAGGACTCCCATATTAGTGCTCTCTTGCCCTGCATTGGTGAGGATGATGGATGCCAATTAAATTGAAATGAATGGTCATAGGTTAAACAAATGATGACTCTGATCAAAGCACCCCTCCGTCAGCAAGGCATTCAACCTGTCCTAAACTTCAATACACGGGTTTAAGTCCTGCTTAAAAATTGGCCCTAAGTAATTTCCTGCTTGGGGAAGGGCTGGACCATGCACTTTTGGGTTTATTTCTTTTTAATTTGGAAAATCCATGCTTACCTGGAGCTCTGTGGAGAGGTTTCATCAAGAGGGTTCTGCATACGCCAAATGCCTCTGGGGTTTCAGGACCTGCTGCTGCTGTCTCGTGCTCATTTGTATTTGGAGTGCTCCAATAGGCTTGGGGAACTCTGTAAGGATTTCAAAACTCCTGCTATTTCTGCGTTCATTGCTGGTGCTCTCACTGAAGTGTTGCCCTGCAGTGGGTTGGCAGCAGAGGGCTGATGAGGGGTCCTTCTTTGGTACTGAGTGGGACGTTGAAGATGATTGTCCGTATCATTAGTTTTGCAAGAGTGATTTTTTTTTTCCTTTAGTGAGTGTTTTTAACTATTGCCAAGTCTTTCTGTTTTTTTAAGTCTTAAAATGACTTTTTTTATCCTTCTGTTCCAAAGACATCTGCAAATTTATGGCCCCATTTTAATAATTATTAAAAATAAATAAAAAAGATATGATTTATCAAGAAGAGGGGTGGAATAAACTTTATTTTTTTTCTCAGTTTGTATAGCAACGGGGAGAACTTTCTCCAAGACAGCAGTCAAAATGTCAGCTTATCTGGGAAATCCCAGGGTTTGGAGGAAGTGTAGAGTTAAAAACAAAGGCAGAGATGGGAAACTTCCTTCAGCTCCTGTGCTGCCTTCTCTCTCTTTGATTAAACATCAGGTTTAAGTATCATCAACAGTGTGAATTCTGAAGAATACAAGAGAATGCACTTCAGGATAAGAAGCTTGTCTTTTATTCAGGTATTTAAAAAAAGCAGCCACTAGACTATTCTTGAAATAAATCACTGAGAGGGTGAGGCAGGGGCTGGAGGTGCACACTGCATTTTTCACCGCCAGCTCCTTGCAGCCAAGGTATGTTGTCAGGACTAACCTTGGAAAAGCACTTCTCTCTCCTCCCTGTGTAGCTCTCCATGGTGACATCATTAATGTTGATGGCCATAATTGACCAAGAAGCACAGACCTTTAGTCCCTGCCTGATCTTTCCCAGTGTTTATACACTGCTGGCCTGACCACACAGCAGACTAATGAGCATTACACTTGACAAATATTGTCATGCCTAAACAGGAGACAGTGATTCTGCTAAGACAAGCAGCGAGCCTGGGGGCACATCACACTCAAATAGGAAAGTTAGGAATTAATATTAATTCTCTTCCACTCACTAGGGGCCTGATCCAGATCGCTGATGTCAGTTAAGTCTTTTCCACTCTGAGCTTTGCTTCCCTGATATGAAGTAGCCCTTTAAAACAAAAGACAATCAAGTAGCGTAATAATAAATTTGACACTAATAGCAGATGCTTCAAACTGTTTTTTAACTGGGATCAGGACTGTTCCAGTAGCTGAACGAGGTACTGACTTGAGATGGAAAAAACCCAGGTCCTAATTCCTTCTAGATTTAACTATCTGGAGTCTTGATAAGTGTTGAATAGTATTCCAAATTTTATGTACTAGAGCAAGATGTGGTGAGCAATTTAGAAGAAATGAGAACCTGTGATTCTATTTGCACTGAGCCTGTTGTGTAAAGCTCTGGATACAGTCTGTGTGCAGAGCTTTGGGAAAACTCCCCTCTTCCCACACCAGGGCTGCTCATAAATCCCTGGGAATTGTAGTACCCGTGCTGCTGAGTTGCATTCTCCTTGCTACCTATGCATTTTTCCTGATGAGAAACACCATCAAAAGTTTTAATGACTACTTGAGGTTCTCTTTCCAGATGCTACAGCTTATTTTTATTTTATGTAATTTAAAATAGAGGGCGATTCTTGTGAAATGGAGTCCTTTGGAAGACTGTCCTGTTGACAGGAGATGATTTACTGGGACACATATCTGGGGCCAAGTCAAACTGAGCCTACTGATGCAAGTGCATCTCGGTGTAGGTCAGGCCTAAATGCAGCCCGGAGTATTTTGCCGGCTGTGGCTGCGAGCAGCACATCAGCTGCTGGGGCTGGAGTGCTCAGAAGTTTGAAGGCACAGTCCCGAGGCCCAGGGGGCCCCCAGGATTGTCAGCACTGCCTGGGGCATGCAAGGGTTCCCTGACATCCCTGCCCCGTGTGCTCTGCCAATCCTCTCTGGGTCCGATGTGGTCCCTTGCATCAGGATCTGCTAACTTAGACTTTTGGGCTAAATGGAGGGGAAAAAAAAAAAGATAGTTTATAATCTGAAAGAGCGAGGACTCTTTTTCCTTACAGTGCTGGAAAGCAGGTGCAGGGAATGCTTTCCTCCGGCCTTGCTTACTTCCCCGTGGGGAGGACGTGCTCAGTGCACCCACACAGCCCCCAGATCCCTGGGACACGCGGCCAGGCCCTCGAACCACACTCGGGGTGAGCAGTGTGCAGTAATTGAGCTGTGCATCGTCTGAGGACTGTCTTGATCCATGATGTTCGCTGTCAGCGAGATCCCAGTGGGATCTCCTGCAGACGTGTCGATGTTCTGCTTCCGCTGCAGAGAGCCCCAAAGCTGCCAGGGCAGGTTTTTATCTCAATATCACCTCGTGGCTTGCACCTGTGTGCTATTAAACTGTTAATATATCGGGGGAAAAACTCATCCAGGAGACTGTATTAGGAATACCTAAATGAGGTAGCTGTGTTATCCTCGGCAAAATATTATTGTTATTAAATGTTCCCACCAGATACCTGGACAGCTTTGTGTTACAACTGCAAAGCTAACATTTCATTATAGCAAGATATATATTCATAATGGACTGCAATTTACCAAAATACACAGAGGGGCCCAGATTTGTCAGTGTGCATTTGCTCTGCAAGAAACGCATCTCACTAAAAACCAGATGCCAGAATTAACAGTAGAGCTTTCACAGTGCAGGGGAGAAAGCTGACATTTCCGAGCTGGCAGTCCAGCTGTGTTAGCGGTGTCAGGGAGCCTTTGTGTCCTTAAGCACAGTGTTTAGCAGTAGAACTGCATCAGGAGTTTATTTAAATTATAAGTGGTGGGAAGCCGCTGCACTGTGTTGGTGGCAGCAATTGCGATCAAGAGAGATCCTGGATCCCCTCTTCCCCCTTTCGGTGTTTTCTCTCTTTCCATTCACTTGCGACAATCCTGCCTAACAAAATTGCAAGAGGTTGTAAGAATTACTTCAGTTCTGAGGAAATTGCTGGTGATCATTGTCACGGTCAACATTGGGAAAGGGATGAGGGAGACAGTCATTTGAAAGCTCTTGCAAATGTCTGAGTAACTCTTCTGAAGTGTAGATTATTGATTCATACCCTCCTGTTTTCTAATGTGCTTTATCTTCCTGGTAATTTAACCTAGTTTCCAGAGTATTTTTATCTGTAATTTTCTAGAACCTGTATTACCCACGTATTTTATCTCATCTCTTTCTCCTGTTCTTAGATGTTAGGTAGTGAGTCAGGGCACTGATTAGCTTGACTAATTTGTTGGCATAGCTTTCTGTCAGGGGAAAAAGGATGCACATTTTTAAAAGTAAAGATAATTAACTGCTGGAACAACACAAGCACCAGTGGATTCTCCAGTACCAGCAATTATAACGTCAGGATGTATGTTTTCCTGAGAAATGTCTCTGGTTGTCCACTGGCACTACTTTTTGGAAGCCCTATGGCCTGTACTACATGGAAGATGGACAATCTTTATGGTCCATCATGTCCTGGGACTTCCCAGACCTGGTGCTTGGGCACTGTTTTTTAGCTCAGTTCAGGTCCTTGAGGAGTGTGTACTGCTGGAGATCTCTATCTCAGGTCACATCAGACTAAGGGCCACGAGTTACTTGTGAAGTGGTGGGGAGTCTTGGCTTCTGGAAGGCCCTCGGGGGTCTCTAATCACCGATTGAAATGCGAATTGCAATCTCAGAGGGCCTCTGATTGTATTTGTTAGAGCAGATGCCGCATCAAAGGCTGCTGATATGGGATTGCCTGTTCCCTGGGGACCGTCTGTGGGGACACTGCTGGGTGCAGCATCCAGGAAGGACATCCCCTCCCTGCTGGGCTGAGAGGCAGGACAGGGCCAGGCAACCAGTAAAAAAGGGGATAGAAATATGGGAGAGAGATGCTCTCAGGGAACCCTGTGGGAGTTGATATCCCACTGATAATAAGGGCTGGTGTATTTATCTGTGGGTGCTCTGTCCTGGTCCTGGCCGCTGGTATTTGAGGACCCCAGAGAAGCTGGGAGTGGCTGCGTGGGTTGGGAGGCAGCACTCCATTTCCCAGGCAGGAGGAAGCGCTCGCCTACCTGCGGACAGGGAGATATTCGATTTCAAGGCAAGATCATATTTCCTCTTTAAAATCCAGATGGATAGAGATTGCTGTTGACCCCAGCAGCATTGTGCGACCTTATCTACCACACAGATATTTTCCTGAGGTTCTCTATTAGAGAGGCGGGCCTGGGGCTCGAGGGGCGAGTGTGGGGCGATGCCGAGGTTTGAACCCCCCCTCCCACGCTGGGCAGAGGTGGCTGGTGGGGCAGTACGAGGTGCTCCACGTGCCTGACTGGCTGAAATAAGGGGAGGATCATCTGGAGGGAAACAGCTCCCTAAAGCCAGTGTAGAAACGCTCAGTAAATCACTTGAGCGTGATCTCGAGCATCTCTTGAAATGTTTTGCTGAAGGGGGGCCTAGCAGAGGAAGAAGTCCTTGGGCAAACCACAGTGTATAAATACTTCTGCTGTGAGTGTAACTAAGGCCACAGTGCTGTCACACAATGCAGTCAGCAATAAATAGATTCCTGAAATAGAGAGAATCTCTGCTGTATTTCAGATGTGACTGTTTGAGCTAAATGTGTAAAATGGCCTTTTTAATAGCAGCTATGTCTGTGCTATCTTCCTCTGAGAGATAAGCAATTATGAGAATGTTATAATGATTTCTTTTAAAAAAAAATCGGGTCTAAACAGTGATTGCTTTTCCGTGCAGGAGATATTTAAACATCAGTACCTTGAATTGATTAAAAAGCTGTACTAATAATGCAATTTTGTAGCTTGTGATTTGCAGTGAGCGGTGCAATGAATCATGATGAAAGGCTGTAGGGGAGATGTCTGATGGGACCTTTGGCCACTTCGGTGGCTCTGAGATGGTGTGTTCATCTCACAGAGGAAGCTGCAACTGTATCAAACTTCTCATTGATGGGGAATTAATGCTCATGTGTATTTAGTGGCATGTTCTTGTTCATTAACAGTGAACATGGGAATACCTTGCTTTGCTGAAGAGCCCCTTAAGAGAGCTGTGTTTCTAAGGGATACTCTGTATTCCTCTGCACACTGATGTCTCCTGTACTTCTACTTGAAGGCTTTTGAATATCACACTCTTACAATTTGCATTTCTCCTGACTGTTTATTAGTCAGAGCAATTACACGTATTTTTCAGACTTTCCCAAATGCAAAGTAGATTCTTTCCACTTGGATAGCTAACTGCTAGAAAACAAAGTCTCCCAAATAACAGAGAGAATCACTGAATTCTTGGATCATAGAAGAATTTGTGTCTGCTCCTTGAATCACCTTGAATCAAGGCTTTATTTATTCAAGCCCTCTTGGAATCTGTTCCCTTGTGGCACGTAACTCTAGTGCTGGTTTATGAGTAAGGCTAGAAGAGAGATGCTTACGGTTTAAGTGTGCTCATGTATCTAAAGGGCAGGGTCAGGATGCACACTGCTGTAAGCAGATGGAGCAGTTACCATGCTGAGCTGGACTCTGTCACTCTGTTCTTTTAATTCCTTTTTGCACTGTGTGTAAAAACCAAAGCAAGAACAACTAAGAAACAATAAAAGGGGGGGTCAGTCCGGTGTGCCTCTGAGCTGCAGTTTGAGCATCATTAATTTCACTTCTGCTTGAGGTGACACTTAGGCCCAGAATCCTTCTGTACCCTGGCTCCTGTAATTAGTCTCCTACCCCCTTGATGGGGTCTCAACCATCTAAATCCGTGTCTTCGAGCAAGTACTGACAGCCCCCTCGTGTTAAGTTTTGTAAACACTAATTTCTGACATCTCCTGTGGCTTAAATCAAAGCGCTCAAGTAAAAGTAATAATACGACTGTTAAAGTGAATGTTGCAGAAGAAAATGCCTGTCACCTGACGCTAAATGGATATGACACCGAGCGTGTTTCAGGAGACGCTTCTAATGAGGAGGCACTGGGGAAGCACCGCCGCTTGCGCAGCCCCGACGCTGTCAGCTCCTGCCTGGCAGAGGGGGAGAACATTGCTTCTTTGGAGTCTGGTTGGCATTTTGCTAAGGTGCACATAAAAGGAGGAGAATGACCTGGCTGCTGCAAGTCTTTGTGCGAACGGCAGCTGTGAGATCCGCTGGTGCATCTGATTGCAGAGACCAAAACCCTGCTTCTGCTCGGTGTTGGGCAGGAAAGCATCTCCCAGTCCTGTAAAACTTACAGTTTAGCAACCAGAGACATCATGCTAAATTCCTGTCCCGCGAGAAGAGCAGGGAACAGGGGAAAATGCCTGAAGGTGTTGCTGTGTATGATCTCTAGGCTGGGAGGGGATGGGTGTCACCACTGAGGGGTGGGTGCCCACTGGCTCTCACCAGCATGAGAACTTGCCTGGTAGGCAGTGGTCTTGTGCTGAGTTGTCCGGATCTGCACAATGGAGTGATTGTGTGGAGAGCAAAACCAGAGTGGGAGGGAGAGAATGGCGACAGGAGGAGAGGTGATGCCCAAGGGTCCGCACAACTCAGCTGGGGCTGAAGGTAGGAGGTGAAGGCAGGAATACAAGAAACATCTCTGTATCTTCGGTGTGGAAGGAGGCGGTTGTTTTGCTTCTTTGACCCATGAGTGCACTTGGGCCTCCCAGAGACTCCAGTGGGCAGGAAATGATTGCACAGAGATGCTGGCTAAGTGATATACACTGGGCCCTGGGAGGTAATTTCTTCTACTCCTTCTCCCAGGCTGCCTGATGGGTGCTGTGGGGACCCAGCTGCCCCTCTTGCCCTGCACTGGGAGGAAGTGACTGTTTGTGGAGCTGGTGGAAAGGTGCCAGCCCTCCCCAGCTGCAGCCCTGGCCCCACTGAGCGGGCGTCAAGGAGAGCTGCCACAGAGCACATGGGCAGGGGCAACAGCTGGCCCCGGGGGCACGAGGGCAGCTCCGCTGGGGGATCCACAGCAGCTCCCTCGGCTCATCCCAACCACACCAATCCCCATCAGCGAGCGGGTTTGACCTTGCAGGGCAACTCAGGAACCCAGTGGTTAAAGCCTGGTGCTGGTGCAGAAGGCAGCAGTGCCGTGCACTGGCCAGCCCTTCCCTTTTCTAGTGCTCAGTAATCCTGTATTCATAGAATCGTAAAATTCTTAAGGTTGGAATAAATCTTAATAAAGCTTTTCGGGTGCTCTTCCAACAAGAATGTTTCCATTTTCTTTCTTTTATTTCCTCTGTAATTTAATTTAACTGAAAAATGCACTTTTCTGATTTCTCTATTCATTTATGATTAGGGGAAACCCCATGTAGTAAGTTTGAATGCTTCTACCATGGAAATATTTAGTACCAGCTCTGGCATATTTATGTTGGCTCCCTGATTAGACAATGTGCCAAGCTGTCCTTCGTGGCCTTAATTATCGCAACTTCAGCCCAGCATTGGCTGCTTACAGCATAATCCCACGGCCTAGAGTGAACCCTGAAAATGCTTAATTAAATGACATTCCACAACAGATTAAGGAGTCAGAAGCCCAAGATAAAGAAAAACGGAGACTGTGACCATAGGAGTGGCAGGTGCTCTTCCCGTTCAGGATAATGCTCCTGACATGGACTGTTTCATTCTAAGCACATTAAAAAAACCAACATTAATTGGTAACAGTTTAGGGTTTGCGCTTGGCTTCTTCCATTTTCAGTGGAGAGTGATTCAGAGAGATCCTGTCTTGGGCTGGAGTGTGAATGGGGCTGTGGACTCTCACTAATTTTACACCAGCTGAGGCTGTGCTCGGGCAGTTTGCCTGTCTCTGGAGCCGTGTGTGAGTTATGGCTCCATCAGGGAGCCCGCTCATGTGAGCAGGCGCTGCCAGCCCGGCCACAGAACGTGGCAGAACTGCACCAGCTTCCCCCAGCCTGTCTGGCCGCGCCAGGGAAGGGCTGCAGCACAGACACCCTCGAGCAGCTCTTACAGCAGTGACCAGAGACTTTGTGTACTTTACTTTAGGCGCATGGATAAGGCCCTTTGCCAAAATCAGCCTTTGG
Source organism: Cephalopterus ornatus (assembly GCA_013396775.1). Taxonomy (NCBI): domain Eukaryota; kingdom Metazoa; phylum Chordata; class Aves; order Passeriformes; family Cotingidae; genus Cephalopterus; species Cephalopterus ornatus. The sequence continues at coordinate 681,055 of VZRE01002713.1, read as the reverse complement.
ATGTCTTTGCTGCTTTGCAGTTCTGAATTCCAGGGTGAACTTCGGGGTCAGACACCAAAAATCTGTCGCCTTTTTTTTTTAAAAAATTATTTTTTAAAAAGGAATACCCATACTTTTTCTCCACGTAAAAACCAGTGTGCAGTTATTTGGAACAGAAAGGATCACACTGTGTTAGGGAGCCCTGCAGGAGCCACAGCCCATGTCTAACCCCAGAAGATCAGCACACAAATATAAACGCTGAGATAATGTCCCAGTGCACAGATTAGGGCTCAAATCTTCAACAAATCTGTTCAGAGCAGGGAAATGACAGTGCACGGGGCACATGCAGCACACTGAGCGTGTCTCGTTCAGAGGGCCCTCAGTAAAGGCAGTTATTGCTAATGTTGTATTTTATCATATTATTCCTCAATTATTTGCTCCACCAACTCTCTTGTCTTGGCTGAACATACTGGGTGTGCAGAAGCTGACCTGACATGATTTCTTCTTTGCAAAGAGAAGTAGATCATGGCTGAGTGTTGTGATGTTTCCAGGGGTTTGGTTTGTAGAGTTTGTGTCCTTCTCCAGTCCTGTAATATAATTTCAGCAATTAAACTACAGGAGGAGGAGGTGAGTTAAATGTCCCTGCTAACACAGAGGAAGCCATCAGGGGAAAACAAAATGCAGAGGGTCTGAGAAAGGATTGCCCCTGGCTGGTGACTCTGATCAAGGGGAGGTGAAGCAGTCCCAGCCTAAACCCCAGTGGGCATGTGTTGCCCCTGATATAAAATATACCACATGCCTTGATACAACTGGAAGCTTTGGGTGCATAGAGACAAGGATTTTTTATGTTTGATAGCAGAAGCGAGGCAGATTATTCCTAAACCACATCAGCTAAGCTGTGCGAGGAAGCGCAGCACATCATTTCCCTATCTCTGAAAGGGAGGATACTTTTTTTTGCTGAGCAGGGCTATTCAAGTGATGAGTTTTTAGCATGAGGGAGGTCCTCACTGAGGCTCAGAGGGTACATGTGCTTAACCCTTACCCCGTGGCTAGTCATGATGGGGTGCAGAGCAGCAACCTGGAGGGTGTACCAGCATCAAACCAGCCCTAAGCCTGATCTCCTCTGCTCTGAAAAGCTTTTACAGAGCCATCATCTGCCTGAATACTCCATGACTTTACCCAGCACAGCGCATTTACCAACATTAACATTTATCGTCTTCTCTGGCAGCTTTCCTTTTTGCAAACGAAAAGCAAAAGAGTTTAAGAGAAGCAAGTGAAATCCGACAGCAAAAACCTCTTTTTAGGTATTCTGTGGAGGATTAACCCAGGGCAATACGTGCAGCATAGGAATTTTTATTTACCTACAGGTATTCTGTGCTTGGAGTCAACAAGTCTGCACTGATTCCTGTTCAGAGCTTTATATGTGATAAAAAGCATCGCCTCAGATTTGTTTTCTTTATTATATGCTTACTGTTGCTCTTCAAACTGAAAATTCATCTCGTTCCGGCCTGAAGACCCAGTTCTGCAGGCGTTAGAGCATCCTCAGGTTCCCCCATGACGTCTCCAAGTCATCCAGCAACGTGAAGCTCTTGGATGACTTGCTCTCCAACTGGGTAGGTCGGAGTCAAAGCCTAGTTTAGTCTTGTGAGGGGTGTGTGTGTGCAAACGGGGACTCCCCTCAGCTGCAGCAGAGCTTTGTGGGGGTGAAGCCCCAGCCTGAGCACAGCACATTGCCCAGGGCCCAGCTGAAGGCCTCCTTTGTGGCTGGAGCACTATAAAAGTCTTTAGATCCAGTCTTCAGCCTTGAAAGTGCTTCTTTGAAGTCTCTGGGCCTTCACATGTCCTCCAGACTTTCCTTTAGAGCACTATTTTATATTTTGGTAGGGTTCGGGGTTTTTTTTAAGATTTCAAGTAAGATTTCAACTAGCTGGGGATGCATCAAAGTATAAAATACCTTGCTTGAGTCTTAATCAATCCAAACTGTTCTCTTAAGAAGGAAAAATAAAGTCTGTTAAAGCAGGCCAGGCACTTACAAGGCAGCAGATGTTTCTCTTTATTGTCAGAACAGCAATCTTTATTAAATACCAAAGAAAGCCCTCTAAATCCAGGAAGGCAGTTGTGTCTATGCTGAGGACACCTCTTCTTCAGGCCAAAAAGTCTTTCTGAGTAATTTGTTTTTCCTGCTGATCTTTCAGTGGTGTTTCCATGACATAAAAGCAAAAGGGAAAATGAATATTTAGCTGTAGAAACAACACAATAGTTTGAGCTTAAAAACCGAACATGGGAAGAAGGGAAAGAACCAGGATGATGCCTTTCACACCTGCGCTGACTTCTCCTTGGCGCCAGGACTAAGGTGAGACTGGTCCAGGGGAGTCCTGGAGATGCCCCCGCTGCAGCAGTGAGCTGGTTTGTCTGGTCACGACACAGTTAATGGCCAGGCACATCTTCTCCCAAGAACACGTCTGACAGAAAGCAAACAACACGTTCCCATTGCCTGGGAATTGCAGAGCGAGGTCTCCGAAGGATGGAGGGAGCTCTTTCGGGGCTGTCTGGAGAGCACCAGCCGTAATGAGTCTGGTAGTTTTCATTAGCATTGCTAATGGCATCTTCCACTTTTAAGAAATAACAACAAGGTTTCATGAATTAATAAAAGGAAGATTGTGATTGACTGAACAAAGGGTGTGCCAGCCTGTGCAGCTGGGTTGTTTTAACTGGGTGATGTCCATAGATACGGCGTTAATTTAATTCTCAGTTGAAATACTCCAGAGGAAATGTCAGATCAATAATGCAGAAAAGGGCAAAGATTTGCTAAGCCTGGCTGGCTTGCGTATGTTAACTACAGTGAGATAGATATGGATAAATGCTGAACATTAGGGTGAGTAATCACAACTGTCTTGGGTGTCTGAAAAATTTTTTCTGCAGAAACACTGCACAAAACAAACATGTTTCAGGGAAGAAGCTGGGTGTTAAGGTAACAGGTTGTTATTTCACACTCAGCCCCGCAGTTAACATCTATGGGTTTGCTTTTTCTCTGGCAGAGGATAAAAAGCCTCATTTCAAACATTCTCCCATTCTCCCTAGGGGTGCTGAGAGTCCCTGTGCCTGTCCCTGCTCTGGGGTCCTGCACCAGCACAGCCTCCAGCATGCGTTACCAGCACCAGCTCTTGGGTTTAAATCTTGGTTTGTATCTGGATTTTACCTGTTTTGCCACCCTGACAGATGGCTGGGTCCCACAAGACTTGTGAGACTTCCACTGGACTGGGTAGCAAAGGTGCTCCAGAAGTAAATCCCACCTTTCCCTGTCAAGAAGGACTTCTGTCATCAGCAGCTGTGGTCATGGCTGGCATGCTTTCCTTGCGATGAAGACAAGAACAGACAAGTTTATTGGCCTTTGGGCCTGAATCTCGACTATTTGACAGTTGCACAATAATTTTTGCACGCAGCCTTTGCTAAACCCCTCAGAAACATGGAGGATATTTTTTAATTTAAATAACACTGTCCCTTCCAGATCTGAGAGTGAGGGCTCTCCCAGAACCAGTGCATGTGTGAGGAGCCTATGTGAACACTGTGATTTCAGAACTGCCAAAACAAACAACAGGTGCCTGTGTTATTTTGCAAGGAGGAGCTCCTCAAATATCAAACTTTGGCAGAGGAGAAGCTTCCTTACCACACTGATCTTCTTACCCCAAAGGCCCTTGGGAGCCTGGGTGGTGTATTTATGCTAAAGGATGCCGAGCTGGAAAATGTTTTGAAATCACCTTTGATGAAGAAGCCTTCCCAGCTACTTGTTCATCAGCTTAATTTCTGCTTTCAAAAACAGTATGGATCAGTATCAGGTTTAAGTACAACTGAAGAAGTCACAGGGTGACTCAGAGAACCCATAATAGCCTTTTTCCTAGGGGTTTGGCTTGCCTACTCTGGAGAGTTGAACATGGGTGCAGCTACACTGAGGTCTGTACCAGTACAAACCTGTGGTTCAGAAACGTGGTGAGATTGGAAAAAATGCTTACACCAGTGCAATGAGCCCTCATCCAGGAACTGGGCAGGTTTCATGGGTGTCCAAGCAGAGTTTGTCACAGTGGTGACTAATGGTGGGTGTGCTGCAGTGGAGCGAGACTGTGCAGAGCACTCCTTCGGTGGGGCTTCTTCACTTACAGTACCAGCTGCTGACTTTTTGGGGGAGCTAGTAAAACCAAGGCTCCCCCCAAAGACCCAGCTCATCCCTCAGGAGCCACCCACCCATTACTTGCCATGTCACAGTGCTGGTTTCCCAGCAAGGTGACAATGGATAGGATCTGTCCACGGATGGGGGATCCCGTGGTGGGGCTGTGTGTTGCTGCTTCCCATGTTGTTCTCTGGGGGTGTGGGGGCTTTGGAAAGAGCTGTGAGCAGCCCACTGCCTCCATCCCCAGTGTCAACAGGCCTCTTACTGGGCTGCTCCCAGCTGCGTTTTAAAAGGAGGAAAGAAAAGAGCTGACAGAACTGGAACTGCTTTAAGGTGGAACCGAAACAATAGCTTGTGGCTGTCTGAATCAGTTCCCTTGTTCCATGAATTTGACTCAGAGCTGAGTATTTCAGAGCCTCAGAAAGAAAAGGCTTATTTCAATTTTGGTTCTACTAATGGGCAAAGGTCACGGCAGCTGGGAGGAGAGGGGAAATGAAAGGCATGGGCTCGGCTGTTTTCTCCGAACCAGCTTCACCCGTTCCTGGTTACGATCTCAGCAGAATAATAGCTGATACTGAGCAAAGCCAAGAAATGAAATTAACACATGCAAAATTGCATTACAGCCGTGTCAGGAGCCCTGCTGCCCGGCAGCGGGAGCGAGGCGTCCTGGCGCAGAGTAACAAGGACAGCGAAGGAAAGCTGAGGCTCGGAGCTCAGCACCTCGCTCTGCCACGCACAGCCCATGCCTACACCTCTCTGCACTGAGGCCAAGGCACCTGCAGCTCTGCCCATGGGGCTGCAGAGATGCTCTGCTAAATGTGCACCCACAGCTCAGCCTTCCCTCAGCCTCCCACAATGTTTGAACGTGCTGTAAATCCAAAAAAACTTGCCAGCAGGCTCAAGGCTGATGCCTGAGCTTCTCTGGGGACTTGCCAAACTTTCAAGAGCAGATCATGGCACACCATGAGAGCTGCCCAGGAGGAGCAGCCAGGACCCCTGGCAACGCGGGCTCACAGAAGCCAGTCTCAGTGGCCAGGCTTCACCCTTCACCACAGCAAAGGGCTCCACCTGCCATCAGTCTTCTCAGGGCACCAAATCCCAGTTTTGGTCTCAGAGATGTTGCAGATCTCTGCTCCCTCTCAAGGTTATCTACAGCCTGTTTTCTCTGTCCATCCTGGAGTGAATGCTCTTGTTTCCCAAGTGTCATCCCTGGGGACTGTCCCTGAGGTTTCTGACAACAGTTTGTCTTGCAAACGCATTAACCTGAGGATGGTGGCCAGGGAAACCAAGAGCTCACTGCCCTTGTCAAACGTCCCAGAGTTCCTGCTGGAGGTGCTGCACATCCCTCTGTACCTGTGCAGGGAACGCACAAAGCATGGGCTGATGTTTGGAACAAGGAACAGCACAGAAGGAATGTGTTTCCTGTACATTAATAATAGCAGTAAGGAAGGTTATATCTGGGGAGGTTAGAAGAGCTGTTGGGGTGCAATAGGCATGGAAACCTTCTCTTTTGCAAAAACATTGCCTCACTGGGCTCATGCCATGTCAAACCAGTTGTCAGCACCGCGATGTGCCCTCCACAGTGTGAGATGAGCCCCCAGGGAGCTGTGCAGCGTGGCAGTGACCCCGAGCTGCCGGCACAGCTGTGGGCACAGTGCCATTCCACCAGTGCCCATCCCTGCTGCCACCAGCACTGCAGAGCTTGTCACTGTCACGTTTTGGTACTGCCTGGGTGCACGTACAGACTGCAATAGCAAACATGGGCTGGAAACCTGGATGACAGGGAGTCCTGGGCAGAGCTGTGGAGGGGGGCAGAGGGGGGGTGCTGGGGGCTGTGCAGGGAGGTGCTGTCTGTGACCTGGGCCGAGCTCTCAGCATGGGTGTGTTCTGCCCGGGCACCAGCTGAGCCGAAGCTGTGTGCCATCCATCCCGTCTTTCCAGAGCACTCCCTTTGGGGCACACCTCACCCTGGGGACACAGACACCCACCTGGAGGTGTCACAGGCCCTCCAACCCTTGTGCAACACCTTTCACAGTTCCTCTGCAGAAAAACAGCTTTTTGAGGGGCTTTTCCTTAAACAAACCAAACAACAAACAGGTTTTCCGTGCGCTCTCCCCTGTATGAAGCCTCAGGGGAATAACCCAGCAGTAGGCATTTCTCCAGCTCTGACCGCCTGATCCGAGTTTATCACGGAGGGTGGAGGCTCATCCCCCAGGCCGAAGTGCCTTGGCTCTGCCAGGATGGAAACACAGTGTCTGGCAGGAGCGTGGCAAGGCTGAGGAGATGCTGGCAGGTGGTGAGGCAAATGCTGGCTGTGGGGAGCCCTGGCCAGGATCTTCTGACTGCTCCTGCATTTTCAGCTCCGCAGGAGCCAGCGGCAGGGTCCGGCCTCACAGCTCGTCCCACTGCTGCACCAGCAGCTTGGAGCTGCTGAAAATGTGCCAACACACCCACTCTGACACCTGTGGCTCTGGTGTAGAAGGCAGGTTTGCACAGAGACAGGAGATTAATACAAGCATTCCCATGATGTGGTTAACGACATCATTTACTTCAGAGGCTCTTGGGACAGCGCTGACACTCGCTTTAGCAGCTGAAGTGTTTAATGTGTTCTCCAAGGCACTCTCTAAACACAGATAGAGCTGAGCGACACAAATGTATTTGCAGAATGTTTTAGGGTTAGCACGCTCCAGAGCCACGCAGTTGAATGATGGTGAATGCTAGGAACAGTTCTTTGAGAGGATCATGATTCGGCCAGGGGTTGTGATTATTAAATACATCACAAATCTCCCTCTCTGTATTTTTCATACCTTTTTCTCAAAGTATTACTCATATAATTTTCCCTCTGAAAGTTATTAAGGGTGACTCACCTTCAGCTCGAGTGAGCAAACATGACCAAGTGTTTATTCTGTTCACAGCTGAGCAATTTTAAGCCCAGATCCTGACCTTAAGAATGTATCTGAGCAAGGCTGGTGGGTAAGAGAGTACACCACTGGTCCCTGGAGCACCGTGACTCAGAGGCGTATTTCTTATTAAAATGCTTCTGCTTTTAACTCGAGGCAGTCACATCTTGCTGACCAACGTCCACAGAGAATTTCCCATCCCACCCTGAGCAAGCGTTGGGCTGAGCTCCCAAAAACTCCCCAGATGCCTGCTGCTGCCAAGGGGACATGAGCCTGGGGCCTTTGCTGCTGTCCCACCCAAGTGCTGGAGGAAAATGGGCTGGGAAATGCTTGTTTTCTTCCATGAGCAATTAATATAAGTCAGAATGGGTCCACTTGTTTCTTCAGGGGGTAAATAAAAATGAGCATCCCTGGGGCAAGGGGAGAATGGGGAGCAGGGGCTCAGCTTCTCTCCATGGCTGCTCTCAGAGAGACCAGCTTTGGCTTTGGCAGCCCCCCTTCTTTTTTTGGATAAAGCTCTTTTTTTTTCCCTTGGCGCTTGAGATCAGCAAATTCGTTTTGCAGTGACAGCTAAGGGAGGGCAGAGCATGTGCCACCGGCCTGCCTGTGAAAGCCTCCTTGTCGCCTGCTGTTAACCTGAGCAGTTTTGCAGGCTCTCAGCGCTTTTGTCTTAAGTTTTGTTTTCAGTTTGGGTCTCATCACCAGTCCCACATGGTTTCCTGGCTGGCAGAAAAATCTCTAAGCTTAGCAAACAGAAGGCTTGTTGCATGTCAAACAAGCAGGTGAGGGAAACCTCACACCCGGCAAGAGTCCTGCAAAGGAAAGAAAAAATAGGCAGTGCAAAGGCTGGTGTCACAAGCCTTCTTCTGGGCAACTTGCAGAGAGGAAGGGACTTTGGCAGGGGCCCAAGGACTCTGGGTTCTTGTGTTGATGTTTATTGCAACAAGGAGAGACAAGGGGAGAGGAGAGACTGAGGTGTGCACTGGGCTGGGGACATCACAGCCCCTGTGTCACCCATCGCCCCAGAGCTCTGAGAAGGGCAGCAGAGACACGTGGAGACAAAAACGTGTCCTGTGCTGAAATATATCTGAAACTGGCTGGGAGGAGGTTTGGGCTTGGGAACTGGTTCCCTAGAAGCTTTTGAGCCCTGCAAGTGAGGTTTAATCATTGGTTAATTGGCTGGGATGTATCTCGTTTGTCACAAACGAAGGGAGGAAGGGTGGGAGACTGTGGTTAGTGGAAGTGGAGCTGGTAAACTCCTATTTAAACTGGCATGGGGAGTTGTCAGCCTGGTCTGTAGGAGGTAAAGGAGTGGGCTTTCTGGCGTGGTGGTGCCTTACCCAGGTGTGTGACCATGAGAAGTGGAGGACGTCACCTGCAAGCTGCCACAGACCAGACTTTCTTGCTCATGGACAAGGCTTTGGAGATTGCCTGCCACTGTGCTCCACGGGCTAATGCTCCCGGGAAGACAGGAGTAAGGTAATGTGTGTTGCGTTTCTGGTGGCCTTGTAACCTGGGAAATTGCCTTTTGAGAGGGTCAGAGGGGGAATAAAGCAGAGTAACTGTGATGCTCTGAGCCTTAAACACTGTGACAAAGCTGCTCTGAGGAGACTGAAAATTTTTGTCTGGAAAATATGAGTAATCTTAATCTCTCATTGCCTTCTTTTATAATGCAGGGTTTAAAAACATGTTAGTGTTATCTTTACATGATATAGGAAGGAACCATGTAATACTGTCTCTTTGAAGGTTGTATTAGAGCTCCCTATCTCTGCTCAAGTAGCTAAAAGGTCAAATCCCAGCTGATATCTCAGAGGAATTGTAGAACAGCTGAACAGCTGTTAAGTTGAGCCTCTGATTTGGGGTGTCCCTCCCCTGGCGGTGCCGTAGATGCTCGTGATAGCAGCCAACCAAATTAATTTGTGCTCCTCTTCTGGCTTGTGAAATTAGAATAACAGCAGTTTGTTATCTTGTAGATCCTGGATAGATCAGCCCAGTAAAAGTCATGAGGGAGTGATGATGGCATCCATACCAGAGCTCAGTGAAAGATGAGGGGCAAAGAAATCAGTAGGACTGATTTTAGGGCTGAAACGCAGCGACTTGGGGTTCAATATTCATCATACTCCAGGAAAAACTGCTCTGGTAGTTTTGATATTGCACCTTGATGGGCAGAAATGTTTCAGTGAGGGTGCTAAAATGTAATTAGCAGAACTATTCCAGTTGAACTGGCTTTGCCACCAGCTCCCAGAGCTGCCTCCCTGTGTTGTGTACTCCGGACATGCTGCTGGGAAGGTGCGGAGCCCTGAAACTTCTCCTTGCCTCCCTGCTCCCCAAATCAGGCTGTGTCAGTCCTTGGCACTTGGTGTGAAATGCTGGCCTCATTTGCTAACAGCTTTGGTCCATCCATATCTGAGACAGGATTATTAATATGCGTTTACCTCCCAGGATGACTGAGGTTAATTGAGATTTGTGAGGTGCTGAGATCCTGCAGCAGTGAGCGTGGTAGAGAGTGGAGGCAGCAGAAGCGTTGGTATTTGTTGGAAGATTTTTAAAAAGGAGCCTGGAAATAATCAGAAAATATATCTTCAAAAATAAAAAGAATAATTGCTCTCTCTTTCTATAACTAGAAAATTTTAAAAGTAATTATTGGGGAAAGAAAATTTTTGTACCCTTTCTAACAAAAAAAAAAAACAATCTGCTTTTACTCTTATCTGATGGCAAAGCAGATCAAACAGAACACTTTCTGATAAGGGTCGTGTATTTGCCAATTGTTTAAACAAACACATGCAAGCCTTACCTTCAATATTTGCCTTTAGAGGTGGCTGGGGACGGTGGCTGCCGGTGCCCAGGAGCCCTGCAAACCTTGGGGAAGAGGCACGGAGCCTGAATGAAAAGGGAAATCCACTGGGTTTGCATCTACGTGCAGTTAACTTTCTGGCAGTGATGCTAAAAACCCATGAAATGGGGCGTGTTGGGTTGGAGGAAACACGACCAGTTTCCAAGAGGCTGGTGGGAGATGGGACACCTTTGAAATACCAGTGGATGTTCCAGGCTTTGCAGGAAGGCTCTTCCCCAGCAGGTCTGTGTCTCTCTGACAGGGGTTATTCAGGATGGTCCCCCAGTGCTGCCCTGCTGCTTCTCCTGACCCTTGGGTCAGCAGGATGAATCCTCCAGTGAATCTGAGGGTGACTTTCTGCTACTGGAGTCCTAATTCTGAACGAAGCCTGAGGTGGGCCTGGAGCACTGGTGGGTTTGTCTGCTCATCCCCAGCTCGGGAGCAGCACCTCCACTGTGGCTTTTGGGTTTGCTTCCTTGGCTTGCTTTTTGTGTTGGGTTTTTTTGAAGGATTGGGTCCCTTTGATCTGGAACTCAGAAATAGGCGTGGAAATGAAAGGTTTGCTCCTGATAAAATGCATTGAGAACAGCATGTGGAGAGAACAGTGTGTGCTTGAGCTGCTGATGTCAGATCTGTTTGATATGTTCTCCGGGATGGCAAGGCTGAGGATGTGTTTGCACACACTGATATTTGTCTGCCTCTGGTTTGCTTTCCGTAGGAGAGCGGTGATACGAGATGGAAAGGCAAAATGGAAACTGGGACAATTGAAGCTTGTGTAATTAAAGTGCCAGTCCTTATGCCATAATCTAATGGAAGCCAGCATTGCAGTTGATGTCAGCAGATAAAACTTCCTGTCCTGGCTCTGCTGCAGACCGACTGGGTAACCTTGATGGATGTTTCACTGTTCCATCCTTCTGCCTCTGCTCCTTCAGTGGTTTTGTGCCAGTTTCTGACCTGATGCAGCTGTTTGTGTGTGGAAGGGGGGATCCCCTCACGATGTGCAGAGGCACTCATCACACTCCCTGTCCCACCTTGCATCCCCATCCCAGCTTCATCCTTGCCCACCCTCTCCAGGGGCAAAGGTGCTCCTGTATCCTCACTACAGCGGTGATGTGCAGGGAGCAGTGTGTGCTGAGGTGCCCCTGGACACCAGGTACTGATGTAAGGTGCTCCCCAGCCACCCTGTGCACTGACAATTCGGTTATGTATTGCTGACCCTCAGTAGCTGTGCAGGGGGGACGCAGCTGTGGTGGTCCTTGGTCACAAATGGGGCAAAGCTGGGATGAGCCCCTGGACCTCGGGTCCCCTGCAAGTGCCTGGCTGGCCAAGGGGCACCACCTGCCCCAGGGCTTGGGGCACTGCAGGACAGGCCCAGGATGTGTTTGGTCACCCTGAGGCAGCTCAGCAAAGGGCTGGCACCATGTCCCTGTGGGTTTCCCTGGGGTACCACAGCCAGGAGAGCATCAGGCTTTGAGGCAAGGACTGGTGTTGGCAGCAGTGGGGTCTGCGGGGCTGCCCAGCCAGACTCATCTCATCCCCATTTCCTCCTCTTCAGTAGCACAAAATGAAGCCCTCAGAAGTGGAGTTAACTAAATAAACAAATATGGAGCTATTTATTTTCTATTGTCATAGAAATGCTGTGGGCTCAGGCAGGATTTTGTATTCACTGTTCACATCTGCAGCCCTGCTGTGCTCGGGGTGGGGGAAAGACTATCCCTTTTATTTGCTCTTGCCTCGCCAGTAAATCAGATGGGAAGGATCCCACCCTGAAGCCACCCTTCTCCAAACATTCTTCCCGTTCTCTCCAGTCCTAAGGGAGTGGAGCCGCACCATCCGGATGGTAAACACTGGTCATAAGAAAAACAAACACTTTTTCCTCTCTGGGTTGGGGGGGAAGGGGAGAAGAGAGGAAAAAAAGGCATTAGCAATGTCGTTTTTCCCTCCGAGCTAAAATAACACAGCAGTGAGAGCTGAGGATGCAGCTGTGGTTCAGAGGGGGTTTATTTTTATTTTTTTAATACACCACTGGGAGTTCAAACAACGTGTCAGTGATACATTGCCTTTTGTAGAGAGCGGCTTCTTTGTCTCCACCTTCTTTGCGTTTTTTCTTTCCTTTTTTTTTTTCTATTATTTTCTTGAAGCATTTTAGTCATCCTGTTGAACACATAGCTCATCTGGATAAAAGCCTCTGCTGTGACATCCACAGCCTGGATCTGTGGAGTTGTTTGTTTCAAAGCAATAGTCTGGGAGAATTTATTGGACTGGCATCTCCTCCCCCCCACAACTCCCATGTAAATTAATGAAATGCATGTTCTGTGGCACTTGTTAAAAAGCAATAAATCCTCTCTTGCATTTACTGCTTTGAAGGTAAGGAAAAGAGAAGAGATGATTTAGTCTTGAGGTAGGATGGCTGGAGACACTGTGCTTCCCCTGGTGCTCTGTCTCGAAGGCCAAGTGCTTTGCTCTGGCAGCTGAAGCAGCCTGAGAACCCAAAGGTGTCCCCGAATGATGGAGGGCTGACCCTGTCAGCTCTCACCCAGCTGAAGCCCCATCCCAGGTGCATTCAAACCCCAAGCATTCATCTGGAGGCACAGCATCCCCTGGTAAATCCAGGCTCACAGAAATACTCCAGAAGCAATGGAACAGGGGGGCTTTTGTAGGCTAAGTGCCTCTTCATGTCTACAGGCAGCTCTGTACATCTTGACACTTGGTGATTAGTGTGTGAGATGTTAGTCTGCACTGAATGGTGCCTGAGTATCTCTCGGTGCTTTGCAAATCCTGATTAAACAAACCCTAGTTAATGGCTTTTTAATTTTTTTTTTTTTTTTTTAAATCCCCATATTGCCAGGATGTGGTAAAGCCACTTTCTTAATCTCTGAATCTGCTGAATCCAAAGGCAGCGCTGCAAACAGAGCCAGGTGCCCTCGAGCCGATCGCTGCTCATGGCCACAGCACCAGGGCTGGGGGGCTCCTGTCCCTCTCCCCCTGGGCTTGGCCTGAGCTGCCCGTGGAGGGGGCTGATGTAGATGAGCAGTGATATGGGCTTGTCTCTCTTCTCCAGCTTGGCAAAGGACTGGCAACTCTCCCAGTGCAGGAGAGAGGTGGGAACCCACCCCTTCAGCCCTCCTGGGTTCACCCTGTGGCAGCTCACGCTAAGGGAGGCTCCTCCTGGGTGCCAGGAGTACCTCTGCAGGGTACACACATACACGTGGGGAGCAGGAGCAAGGCTGCTGGCTCCTGGTGCAATGTGAATTTAAAGTCAGAGATGAGCTTTGAGAATGCTCAGCAGGTTGAGGGAGTAAGTACAGGGCAGAAACAGAATGGTAGGAAGGATGACTTTGTGACCACAAACACAGCTTCTGCCTCTCCTGTGGCCTCTGCTGCACTGTCAACCTGAATCTCAGAAAAATCAGGGCAGAAAGAGTTATTCCTGCCTCTGTCCTCCTTAACCTGACCACCTCTCTTCTCTTAGTCTTTGACTTAAACTTCGTCCTGGCTGACTGACCAGAGTCAAGTCCAGTTTCATGGGCTGAGCCTAAGGAAGCCTTGGAGAACATTGGTGATACTGGATTTTCACAGTGGGGGAGGAAAAGAAAGTGATGGGGGCAGCAGCATCCTGAGCGAGCCTGAGCCTTGGGTGAGACCTTGCTGGAGGGTTTACATGTATTTAAGTCTATCAGGAATGGGGAGCAGGAATGACTGTGAGGATGTGGTCAATAGGCACTTAAAGCACTTCCTTTGAAACCACAAACCCTAAGGTTGTTTTTTTTTTTTTCTGGAATAATGCAAAACTCACCTGGCATGTGGCATTTTCTGCAAATCAAACTGAATTAAGGACTGGCTGTACATACCACAAAGGCTGGCAAGGGATTCAGATGCTGGACTTGGAGGTGTTTTTTTTGGAGTGCTGCAGGTTTTTCCCATTCCAGCTGCTCTTGTGGCTCTGAAGAAAGCAGAACCAGAGCAACCTGGGCAGAGCATACTGGGCTTTCTCAGTTCAGCCCAGAGTGGGTCCAGTGGAGTGGCAGGAGCCTTGCCACACACAATAGATTAGACAGTGAAAATAGATTAATTTCTTACCAGTGCAATGCAACATATTTTGCAACTGGGTTTTAAGTCTTCCTGTTGCAAAGTGTGCTTGGCTCTGCAAAAATGTGCATATGTGCTCAAACAGAAGAGACCAGACCAAATGTCACCCTCTCATCACCCTCAATGCAGTTGGCATTAACATTTGGCAGTGAGCATCCTCAGCAGAAGCTTCTACAAACCTGGGCTTTGTGCTCATAAAGGTCTAAGTTTTCTGTTTAGATTTGGTAAGTAGCTGCTCACCAGAGGAAGCCTCTTAAATCCATGTTTCCCTGCAATGGAGCACCTACCAGAAGGGATTTTCTTTCCCTCTCTGCATCAGAGCAGGCCTTAAATGGCCATGTGAACTGCACACTGGCTTTCCCTGCCAATAACCCCCGATAGTAATCATAGCCACGTGGTCAGCCTCCTTGATCCCAAATTTGTCATCGCGCCTTGCGGCTCACAGAGCCTTGGCTCTGTCTTTCAGCTGGAGCACTGAGCCTGATGACAGATGCCAGCTCTTCCAGCTCCAATTGCGGTCTCTGGAGTGAGTGGGATTGCGAATGTTTTGTCAGCTAAATAAGGACTTCAGCGTGGTGCTGGGAGAGGCAATGGCCACTCTGCCCAGATGCGTGACTGCGGTGTGAGGAGGGGCTTTGGCATCCAGTGGCAGCTGGAGCAGTTAATGTGCAGATACAAGGGTGTGCAGGGGGACTCCTTGGCCCTGGAACTGAGAATGTGAGCACCAAACCCTGCCTGGCTCCTGGGATCGGAGTGCCTGTTGCCCTTGGAGACCCTGGGCAGGACATCTCAGCAGGATTTGTCCCTCTTCAGGGTTGCTCTATACCCAGCAATAAAAAGTGATATTTCTTTTTTTCCTTTACCTTATTTATTTATTCTGGGAAAAGACCCATTCCTTGTATTTTTATGAAACAATGGAGGCCACTTCTAAGCGCCTGAGGCTTTAGAGTAAAATAAAAAAATAAGAAAAAGGGAAAGGTTTAATTCTGTTTGCAAAACATCCCTGTGTTTAATTCAGCAACATTAGCATAACTCTTGACTCTTTCTGTGAAACACATTATTACCTAGTAACAGCAGGGAAAACAATTTCAAAATCTTTTCCAGCTATCCAGATAGTCACAAAGCAGTTACAGCCTGAAAGTTAAACCCCAAACCACTTCTGAGTGGCAGGTTTAAAAGCAGCTGAGGTAAGATGATGCCTGAACATGCATATTTGGTAGGTGGAAAAGCAGCAATGAAGTGTGGCGCTTCCTGCCCCTTGGAAGGTTTTTAGTGGGTTGGCTGATCCTGATCTCCCAGGGTAATGAACAATGATGGGAAATGGTGCCTGAAGCTCCAGGGAGGGAGTGGGGAGGAAGGAGGCAGGAGGAGAAATAAATGAACAGGGATTAGAGATTAGAGGTGTGTGGCTCCTGTGGTCAGAGGACTTGGTAGGAGGTTACCTCTGCTGAGCTGATAGTGGTGTGCAGGTGCTCCAGAGTCCCTCCCATGTCTGTTCCTACCAGAAACCCAGGGACGATTGAAACTTAAAGTCTGGTTTTAAACCAAACAGCAATAGTGGCCCAATACTTTTTCACATTTTTATCCAATTTGTAAAAGAGCCCTGAAGGCAACATTTTTCTCATATTGTGGCCCAAAAGCATGGGAGGAGGAGCCTGCTTTCCTCTTCTCTCCTTTGCTGTAGGGGAACCAGAATTGTTCCAGCTTGATGCAGTTTGTTCCAAGAATCCCCAAGTCCTGAACAAACTTCTGATGGTTTCCTTCTGAAGCTCAATCCTAAGATAATCTTTAGTGATTTCCCTATGATGTGTCAACTTTTAGGGGGCTATGGGACAGGGGTGGCAGGACCTCACAGGGCCTGGGCTCCCTCCCCTCAGCCAGGAGGGATAACACCAAACGTCTTCTTGGAGCCTTTCCCTGGCAGCCAGGGCTCGTGTCTGATGGAGATCCTTGAGCTTGCACTTGACTAAACATTAAAGCCTCACCTCCTTAGAAGTAAGAACCCTTCCTCCCTCCTTTTAGCCGAGGAGATTTATAGCCTGGCTCAGAGCTGCCTGTGATGCCATGATGTCATGGTGTGTGATGAGGTCTGCGCTGTGCTCCCCAGCGCTCACCCCGAGCCTTTCCTGCACACGTACAGACCCTGGGTATTAAACCAGCAAAAGGTGTCAAACCCAGCCGAGCTGCTGTGATGTACAGCCCTGTCCAACTCCTCCTCGTACTGCATTTCCTGACCTTGGTCACTTGGCTGGTGCTGTAACGAGGTCTGCAAAGTCCAGCAGTGCTGGATTTATAGTGGGCACAGTGATCTGCAGTGCATGTGTCTCGCTGGAGTAAATATTCCAGGGGGAGAAATAAAACATAACTTTCTGATCTGTTTGTCTCTAGGATCTTTGGCCTTTTATTTTTTTGATGTGAAGTTTGAGCTGTAGAAATAAATTAACCCTGAGGTTAAGTTGGGTTTCTTTGGGTTTTCCGCCACCTCTTTGGCTTTTGGAGTGAGGGAGACCTGTATGCTTTGCCAAGAAAGACGGACACTGGTCAGTGACACTTGACTTCTTGTGTCCTGTCCCTTGGGAGCCACTGATGAGACTTGGGAATTGATGCCTCTGAGCTGTTCAGAGCACAGATCAGCCCTTAGATTGCATATTTTAACTAAATTGGTTACAAAGCAGATCTGTCTAAACTGGTGCGAGCCCCTTTGTGTGGACACTCCTAAATCAGTTTAAGAGTGGCTGGTATTGATTTTAACTTAATGTGGTTTGTTACTGAAGTAAGCTGGATCAATAGTGCTAAATAGGTGCCATTTCTTCTGTTGACTATGCTATGGGAAACTTTGACAGAAAAGATGAGTAGAAAGGGAAACAGATTGAGTTTGTTCTTTTGTTGCTTCCCAGTGATCACTTATCATTCTTTATGGATGGTTTTGGGACTTTCCCCCCAGAAGGTACCACTCTAAATGGCACTTTTGAGGTGGTAATGAAGAAACCCTGAACCCAAATTGACCTTAGCATGGGATTTCTAGGAATGCAAAGCTTTGTTTTGCTTATTTTATCACCTTTACCTTTGAGCCAGGAACCCATGCAGGGAACCAGCACCAAAGTTGCTGGAAGGATGCTCTGTTGCTTGTTGAGTGCCTGGAGCTGTGCTCTGCCATGTACTTTTTGCATGGCCCTGGGAAAGCGATGAGGATTCTCAGACTATTTTACCCACTGATGTCTGTGTGTAACATGTGTAGAGATTGTCTTGCACTGATGAAATTAGGAGGAGGGAACAGAAGCCCCTTTGAGGCTGTGTGCAGCTTATAGTCCTGCTGCCAAAATATCCCTGCACTTCACAGAATCACAGAATTTGCTCAGTTGGAAGGGACCCACAAGATTCATCAAGTCCAACTCGATGCACAGAACCATCCCCACGGGCCCTCAGGTGAGCAAGAGGAGCAGGATCTGGGGTCCCATCAGGAAAGATGGAGTGGAGGATCATGTAATGAGGATGAGCTGTCCTGTCTCCTCATTAGGACTCAGACTGCATTGAATCCAATGAGGATCTCTGCCTTCAGCCTCTCTGTAAGCAGCATTTAGTCCTTGCTGTCAGTGGGTCTCCCCTCATGCATTATGCACTAGCTTTGCTTTCTCCTTGCCTTTGCAGCACTGCTGGGTTCAGTGCTGTTATCATAACCCTTTGAGTTTAGCTGCTAAATTTCATTTATTATAACTGTCAATTATGGATCCATGCTGACCATCAGAGCCTTGTGTGAAGCAAGTGCTTCCCTGCCCTGTTAGCTGAACAATGCCTGCAGTGCTCCAAGGCTGCTCCCAGCCCCTGGTGGGCACAGGAGCCAGGCTGGCTGTCACTTCACACCCCTCCTGCTCTCAGAGCCCACACAGCAGGAGCAATCCAAACATCTCCTCTATTGCACCTACTGACAGAACACCTGTGTGTGAACCTTTGGGTTCCACTAGGTCTTGAACAGGTTTCCCATTTTGCCCTCTCCTAAATCTCGTCCCTGAAAGACAATGATGGAGTTCCCCTCTCACACTCTGCTCATTGCCATGCACATGGCACTCAAAATCTCATTTTCATTCCAGAAACAAAAGGTCTGTCAACTCGTTTAACTGCACAGAAAACACCAAACAAGAAATAAAGCCCAATTAAGAATAAAGAGAAGGAAGAGGCTCAGTATAATAGATTGTTTTGGTAAGTGGTTTCGTCAGCATCATTTGCAAGCTGTTGCTATGTGAACCTGAGGCTGGAGAGGGCTGGCAGGGCAGGCAGCTGTCCTGGGGGGCTGCTGGCTCTGAGCTCTGGGGGCAGTGGAGATGTGGATCATCTGCCCAGGAGAGGCTTGTGCCACCAGACCCCAAGTTCCCCCTTTGTCCTGCTGGGGGTACGAGCCAGGAGCTGAGCTCCTGCTCTCTGCCATCACCTTGTTTCACAGGGAGAAACATGGAGAGCTCTCTTCCCATGGAGAGCTGCTGTTGGGTCTGCTTGGGATGCTTTGGAGGCTCTGCCCCAGCAGCAGCAAGGCAGCAGATGGAGGAGGCCACTGTCCCCATGGCTGGTCCCTGCAGACACCACAGGCTGTTCCTTGGGACAGCCCCGTGCTTACAGGTTTCTCACAAGCTTTCCCTCGACTTCTCTCTTCCCCTCAAGAGATGACCACTTCAAACAACGGTTCTGCTTTCTGATGCATTAAGACTTGGAAATTTGCCATCCATCACAGCTGTGTGTTTGAGCCTGTGTGATTATTTTGGGAAGTGAACCATGGTGATTTGTGTGTATGTGCTTTATTGGCGAGCAGGATGTTCCCTATCTACCTCTCCCTGGCTGTCTACATTTGCATTGGCTAATAAAATGTCTGATGTTCAATGACTTTGTGATGGGTGAACAAGATTTGGCATACAGGATGTAGTAGTTTTTCATGAAGGCTAAAATTTCATCCTGGGAGACTGAACCCTCTGCGGCAGCCATACACAATCCATACTAACAGAAGCTTTTAACCCATCTGTAATTGCTTTCATATAGAAAATGATTGCTGTAAGTTAACTTCATAATTCTAAATCAGTGGCTCTCAGTAGGAGTTCAGATGCTTTAATTTGCCCTGAATTATCTTTAACTCGCAGGCAGTTCATCTATGCTCTTTTCTGATTATGTTCCTTGTCACTTTGACCCAAACTTTGTCTATTCAATTTTTGTCTCCTCTTTCTGAAAATAGGCCAATTTCCAGTGGCATTTCACTAGTGGTGATGATACTGGCTGGGGAGAGGAGTGGATGGTGTGCTCTCACCTGGAAACCCTCAGCTCGTGGTGGGAACCTGTCGTGTTACTGACCGGGTTGGGAGGGACCCAGCTGGGGTCCTCCCCCGGGGTTGAAGGTCTGGGTACCCATCAGTGGGGTGGGAGAGCTCCCCAAGCAGGGCCATCATGGTGGTGGCTTTTGGGTTGGTTGACATTGTGACTGTCTGTGTGTGTGCCCAGCACATGGGGGTTTCCTGGGCACAGCATTAGCTGTGCTGTGATGGCACATACAGCACAAATGTGGTGGCAATCTGGGGGTACCTCCCTAATGAGGACAAAGCTCATGGCTGGGCTGTCTGACAGTCCCAAAACGAGCAGAGTGGCCACACCTCCCCTTATGGCAGCAGCCAGCTCGCATGATTTTGAGTGACAGCAGATGAAGGGATTGCATTACAGCTTGTCTCTTAGAACTGCACATCTGTGTCAGCTCTTTGCTAAATCAATAAACAGGATGCTGAAGGAAAAATACTTTCAGGCTTCTTATGTCTTTATGCATCAAAGTGACTGGGCAATGAGAAGCTCGGGTGGTAGCAGGATTGTGGTGTGGCTGGGCTGAGGAACACTTGGTCAAAGCACAGGTAAGGGCTGGGTCTTGGAGGGTGCTGGCATGTTGCTCCCCAGGAGAAGAGGGTGGTCACGCGGATTCCTTTTCAGTGGTAGTTACTATGCAATTTGGATAGAAATCTTCAACAAAGGAGCTTAAGGTACAGCATCTTAGAAGAAGTAGAGGAAAATCACTTTGCATGTTCCAACAGACTAACAAATTACCTATGGAAATACGCTTGAGAATATTCCTCAGTAATTGGATTTCAGCTGTTGTTTCAGTGTATGTGCCCCCGGGCTGTGGAGGTAAAAGGACTCCACTGAAACGCTTTGAAATGTTCTCTGGCACCTACAAAATGTGTTTACTATTAAAAAGTGAAACCTGCAAGTCAGAACTCTGCTAAGTTCAGTTTAAAAACAAAATTGCACCCCTGCAGCATAGCTCAGGGTGCTGAAGTATCTGGTTTATCCAGACAGTCTCTACCCAGAAACATTCCTGTGACTTGAGTGGAGAAGTTCTGTCTGTGTCTTCTGCCAGGCTTAACACAGGCAGGTCTGCTTTGTGCAGCAGGGTGTAGAGCAGGAACCCTTGAACAACAGCTGGTTTGAGCGCAGGAGTCTGTGGGGCCTGGAGTAGGCTAAGAAACACATAGCAGGTTCTGAAGGATGAGCTCTTCTAGATTTGGTACCTCTTGGATGCGCTGGTCCTACCCCTGGAAACAAAAGCGCTCTTTACAGGCTTGAAATACATAGAATTTGCTGCTTTTGCAGAGCATGGGGAGCAGCGGCTCCCTAAAGCACCCGCAGTGTGTGTGATGCAGAGGAGATGTGCTCCTGGGACACTGACCCTGGGTGTTGGCGCCTTTTTCTTGAAATACTGGTGACATCTCTATTCCTGGCCTTGATGCTGAGACCATAAATGAAATAGGATGGAATAAGCTGTCACTGCACATCACATGGTGGCCATTGAGTTTGACGTGGAAAAGAGGGACATTCTGAAGGCACAACAAGTTGGATAGAATTGAGTCTGGATGCTGATAAAAAATTCTTGAATTTGGGAGCAGAAGGGAAGCAAAGGCTTCTTCCTTAGTCATACACTTGTCATAAAGTTGAAGATAGGGCAGGGTTGTTTGTTGTGGTTTGGTTTATTTAAACGGTGGCCCCATTTGTCCAAATTGTGATTCTCAGTGGCCACATACTGCAGTTGTCTGCTCACACTGGGCACCACTCAATCTGCTTCAGCGGAGGTGTATACTGAGATGGAAAGGACGAGACTTGCACCCGAAGAGCTGTATGTGCAGTTCCAAATATACCTATGGGCTTAAAACACAGTATCCTGAAAAGATGCTGGTTTTGAACAGAGAGGGCTCCCTTGGGGATCCCTCTTCAGGGGTCACCTTCAACTTGTTTTGCACACGAAAGACATTTTTAGAATTCTATAGGACAATAAAACCCAGACATCCCCAACCTATGAAAAGTAGAACTTTTTTTTTTTTCCCCACAAGGGTTTTGAGTGTAAAACAGAAGTTACTATGTGTGTGTTACACCTGTTGAAGAGCAGGGAAATGGGATCTTTTTTCCTCCATTAAAATAGTGTTTAGACAGGTGACTTTCAGAGCTTACAGGCTTAAGAAGAGACGACTGAAAAACACAATCTTTCCCCACAGACAATTTTTTTTTTTTTTTTTTTTTGGCTGAAGACATTGAAAGCTGCACATCTCCACCTGAACCTTCCGGATCCCTCTGCCCTTTGGAAGGAGCCGAAAGCGAACTTGGCCCTGTCAACCACCCCGGTTTGCTCTGCGGGAGCTGCACGGAGGGAAATAAATCTGCTCTGCCGACTGAGGCAACTAGTTCTGTGGGTTTATAAATGCTGCAATTGAGTGTTTTGACACGGCAGTCAGATATAGTTAATCTTTCCCTTGACCTCCCGATACCGGAGCGCGGGCTGAAACCGCTAGTTAAGCACGTCCGTCTCCTGTTGTAGCATTCGCGCTCCAGCGCCCCGCCTAATCAAGTGTAATATATCTCTGGGTAAAACACACACAGGGCTTTTCACAGCTATTTAAACAAAAAACAGACCTCGGTGCATTAGTTACACACACAAACCACGCAGAATTGCGGTTCCTGTGGTTAAGGGAGAAGGTGGATGGGCTGGGTGAGTTCCGGGGATGAGGTGTGGGAAAGGTGTGGGAAAGGCTTTTGCTTCCGTCTGCCCAAATATGTTAAAAAACCTAACTTGGTGTCCTCCCAAAGGCTGTGAATCCTGATGGATGGATGGTTTTGGGTCTGAATATGAAAAATACCTGCTTGGTGTCACCCTAAAGGTTTATACATCCTGATGGTTGGATGGTTGTGTGCCCACAGTCCTGGATAAAGATTTAGGGAAGGTGGGGCTGGCTCTGAGTGAGATCAGGAGGATCTTGTACAGAGGCTGCACAAATAATCTGGTCTTAGTGTCTGGTAGTGATAGGTCTTTCCTACAGCAAAGGGTAGCTCAGGAGACAGTCAAATTCGGGCAGGACAACAAACTACAAGGATTAGAGGCATAGTATTTATTTAAGTTACTGGGCTTTTCTGTTTGACAGCACAGGTGGATCTGTAAAATGTGCTGTCCACAGGAGTCTGAGGACAACTCTGGTATCTCAGAGCAGTCTGTCTTTGCTAACCTAATAAGACCAATTTGCTTTTGTTAGACTTATTCATCCCAACCTTGATCAGAAGAAAGTGGGAATGCTTTGACAAGAGGTATATTATGAGGTATCTTATGTTTTTAAACTCTTGTAAGAGAGCATGTCCCTGTGTAGTGCCTGCAGAGGTGAGGCAGGCAAACCTCAGGAGCCCTGAACTGGGATGGTGGGGTGAGGGGCGGGATGGAGCTGAAGGGAATGGCACTTTGTCTTGGGTTGGTGTGGATGGCTTTGATGGCACCTGTGATTTTGGAAGGGGAGGCCAGGTGTTCATAGGACATCCCAGGATAGCTCATAAGACAACCAGAAAGAAATAAGTTATGTAGGAATGGAAAAAAAAAAAACGGGAGCAGAAAAAACACATTTCAGCATTGTTCTGAGTATTGGCTAGGTTTGCACTCAAGGAAGTTGTGCCAGCAGTGCACAAAGTAGTCTGTGGCTTCCAGATTAAGGAGTTAAGTGATTTTTAAAGGTTGATAAACACTGGACTGGATGACCTCTTCATACCCAATCAAGCTTTATATTTTCCTATGATACTTTGATAGTTTTCCCCCAAAGGATCCCAGATGCTTTCTCCTGTAATTTTTCTAGCCTCCTGTTTGATCTCCCTTGGATATCAGTGGGGATTCATTGATGTGGCTCTGTTAAAATTCAACAAAGCTTCTGCTTGAGAACTCTATTTTACAGAGCGGCTCATCCTGTTGGATATTGAGAAATTACACAGCTCAGGATGAAATATATCCTAACCCGCCAAAAGCCTTGTACGCTGAAGCACGAGGTTCCTCCGGGCAGTACAACATATAAGCCCTATATAAATGTCTGTGTGAAAATAAGATACTTAAATCTCTTTTGAATCCTGGCTCTCCCGAGCCCATCACAAAGCCCGTCCGTGACCTCTATGCCTCCCTGCCTTCCCTGTGAAGCAGAGCTGAGCTCTCCTCGGGGAGACAGGGGTGAGACCTGCCGAGCTAATGTTTAGAAAGCCCTTTGAAGGTGAGTGTCAGCGCGTACCTGCGGCAGCGGCCTGGCTGGTGGGAGCTGATTATCATTCAGGGCATGCTCAGACAGCAGCTCTGTGGCGGTGCGTTAACTGTACTGATAAATCTTGTGTAAAAACAACACTCCGCCGCACCGTTAAAGCTCCTTCCACCTGGGAACATCAAAGCCCAACACGAGCACGGCTTGATCCTCGCAGCAGCTGGGGCTGCTCCGTGCCACGCTGCAGACAGGGCTGTGGGGACCCGGTGCTGGGCAGGGTGTGGGGACAAGCTTGATTCTGGCAAGAAAAGGCAGTTCTTGGGGTCTCTCTGCACCACAGTAACGACCTGACCCCAAGTTTTTGTCAATATGCTGCTGGGACCTCCTCACTGGTGCTCCCCAGGAAGAGGAGGGCAACCTGCAAATCACTACAAGGAAATTAGCAATTAGGAAAAAAAATTCATCATAGGGTGCTTCTCAAGTCCGTCTTCTATGCCATGAAAGGTAGTTGGATGCCATTAGAAAATCAAATTGCAGTGGATAGGAAAGCAGTTATGCCAGCAGTTGAACTGGGTGCCTGCCTTGTGCAGAGTGCTACAGGATTGCAACCTGTGCCTGCCTTTAAAGGCCGCGATGTCTTTTAAATATATTGACCTCCCCTAAAGCTTTGAATCCAAAGCAGCTTCAAAACAAGGAGGTACCTGTTATTAAACTTTCTTCTTCGCGTGGCTTGCAACAAGTTATTTCTGTTAAAATGATGGGAAATTTCTGTTAGGGAAAAATCACCAGATCGAAGAATGATTTAGGTTGCAAGGGACCTTGAGAGTCCCAAGTCCAACCTCCTGCTCAAAGCAGGGCTGACCTCAAAGTTAGATTGGGTTGTGATTTAAATGTGGTGACACTTATTTATATAGCGATAATCGTATAACCCTTGAGTGTGTCAGTTTATATTCAGTCTGGCTCTTCTAAGTAGAGGGGTAATTGGAGAAAATGGACTGGGATTTTTGAGATTGGTGTCTGGATAGTTAATTTAACCATGGCTGCCTTGGGATATGTTTTTCCCAGCTTGGCACAAGCCAGGACCTGAAGGTTGCTGTGCAGGGCAGGAGCAGCACAGTCTGAGGTGGGTGCCAGACGTGGACGTGGCTCTTGAGAGCCAAGGAGGGTCCTGAGGCCCCCCACGAGCCCATCCCACGGGTACCCCTGTGCCAGGTTCAGCTCTCTACACTGCCCTTGGCAAAGCAAGGAGTACCCTTAACCTGAGCACAGTGACCTCAGCCCAACTCCTGCAGCTTTGCTCTGTCCCCCTCCTCTCCTAGCCACTGAAGAGAAGCTGAGGGAGAACACAGATAGGAAAGCTTTAGTTCAGCAAATCCATAAATCATTTCATTTGATGATTATTTATGAACTAGATCACAAGCTTGTGACAGTAGCTCTTAAGAAAGAGTTCCTGGCTGCCAAGCAGTTGGCATAGTTGTCCTCTGAGAGCATTAAATATGCATTTGCACAGGTAACTGTAGCTCCTTCCATTAAGCCATGGTTTCGAGCTTTCAGCCATTACTGCACTTTTTATGCAAAAACATGCTAATACTTCATAATTCTCCCCTAGATAATTTGTTAGGAGTGCAGTGCCCTCTTGCTGAGGTGTAACACAGGTCCTGCCTTGGTTGGATTTGTGTTGCCAGTGTTGTCCATCCTCCACCCATCACTCCTGCCTTGCTTATCTGAAAGCTTTTTCCCTCAAGCTGTATTTGGGACTTGGAGATGGAGACTTCTGCACTGGGGCAGAACCGATGCAAGTTGCTGATCTTTGCTGCCAAGTAAAGGCAGCAAATCATGACCCTCCTGCTGTCCTTGCTGCTCCTGCCATCCCTGAAATGTTTTTCAAGGATTTTTTTTTTTTTATTGGGCTGATGCGGGAAGAGAGGGATCCTCCTGGTGCAAGGCTCCTCGTCCCCCTGCCAGGAAGGGATCCTGCAGCCCTGAACACTCACCCAGCTGCCCGGTGAGGATCAATAGCCATGACGCCCAAGCAGAGTGTGAACACGAGGGGTTAAGGCTGAATGGAAAAGAGCCACAAGGGTTCCACTGCAGCTCTCGGGCAGGTTTGGCACTGTCACTTCATGGTGTCACTTGACAGTTAAAGCAAATGCAAGTGATGTTGCAAAGAACAAATTAATTGGATTTGACAATAAGAGTGGGATACAACTCTCTCTGTTTTGAGAGGGGAAAGTATTTAATTGTTTGCTTCTTGGCTTTTTCTTTAAAACCAGACACAGATTTCCAGCTCTTGTGTGGGCGTAGGTGTCTTTCTAAATAACAGTTTGCAAAAGTGAGTGGTTTAAGTACCACTGCTGTGGAACTTGTCACACAGTATGAACTGGGGAAATGTTGCTGGGTTCCTGTAATATTTAAGAATCCTGTACAAAATTTCACCCCTAACCTGGGAAGCTGGGTGGATCTGAGTAGCAAGGGTGCCTGGGAAGTGCCTGCCTTCTTGCCTCTCTCTTGCTACACAGCTTGGTACCAGCTGCTGGTTTCACCTTTGCCTTCAACTGAGTTTGATACAGAAGTATCTGGTTCCCACAGAAAGTTTGGGCGATTTTATTGCACTTAAATCCCGTGGTTATTCTTCTCTGGGACCATTTTGCAGTTGGTGGCTACAGAAATACATTGCCAATTTTCAGTACTTCTAGTAAGGTGGGCACACCCACCGCTGCTGTATCTTCTCCAGCTGCAGCTCCCCAGGTCTGCTGTCACCTCTCCTACTTCTGTAAAACCCTAAAGAAACTCAAGCTAAAATACATTTGAAACCTAAAAATCCTCTTCATTTCCTTCTTTTATCAAGAGCCTCACCCTAATGTGCAAGCTTTTATACAACGAGCTTTATTATGTAGGTCTACTAGTACGGACCACAGTCCCAGTTTCCTTTAACATTGAATATTAGCATTTATTAATTATATAGTGCAAACAACGTGCTAAGCTGAGTGTAATTGTCTCAGTTACAGGTGATATAAAACCCTAATTGTTATTTTTGTGGCTTCAAAAAAGCAGAACTTCTGATGCTCCAGTTACCCACCTTTGGCATGTGGAACTGCAATGCTTTGGCAGTACTTGCTACAGGTGGGAAACTCAGTTGATGGATTTCTGGGCGACTGTAGCTGAGTCCCTGGGCCTGTATGATAGACTCGAATGACACAGTTGTAGCACTTATGTGCATTTCTTGGGGATGAAGGATTAACAAATGATGGATTAGGCAAATTAATCTATGGTTTGTCAGGACTACATTACACAAGGTTCAATTTAGTTTGATGAATTAATTATTTATTATTTATTATTTGCTGTTGTGTGTCAGTAAGTGGCTCTTCCTAACATGATGATGTATGAGAGCAGCCCATGCCTGAGCTCCTGTATATAAAGGTCATCGTTTCTGTAATTAACCCCATTTTTCATGGACTTCTAATGCCGATACATTAATTTGTGCTGGTCTGGAATGTGACAAAGAAATGCACTTCCTTGAGATAGGTTTTATTAAGCTGAAGGGCTCCAAACCACAGGAGCATGAGCACAGTCTTTTGGGATATAAGCACACATGTTCTTCAGCAGTCTGCCTACAGCTGAATTTCTCTGCCCTGTGAATATTTGCAGGGAGAGAGGGAGGATTAGGTGCCTGCAGTGCCAGTTTTAAAAAGAGATATGAACCGTGGGACTTCAGAGTGATAGAGGAGCACAAACCCTGCAGTGAGGGGTGGGATCAGGACCAGAGCTGCTCTTGAATTTTTCTCTCTTTAGGGCCCCACTGAACTACTGCAAACAGATCTCTGCAGCAGAGCAATATCCAGGTCTTATGGGCTGCAGGGCTGTGCCTGGAGATATCAACAGCTATTTATCAGTGGCTTTTTTAAGGTGTGATCCCATTTTCCACCCTCTGAGCCACCTGACTCCTCTCCTGCAGGCTGTTCATCCCTGCTGAGCTGAGTTTTCAGGATGTGCTTTGGGACAGCGGTTTCTCTGTGGGGGCACCTCCTTGGGTCCTGCCCAAGGCTTTACAAACTGCTACTCCCATCTCACAGCCTGCCTCACAGCCAGAGTGGGATCTTGGACGTGGGGTCACTGGACTGCTCCAGGTGGGAGCTGTGCCCTTGCTCGGGTACCAGTGTTCGTATTCCCAGAATGTGCCAGTCAGCAGGAAAATGCTCTGTTTTTCCCCCTCCCGGTGCAGGAATTGGGGCCGGCCTCTCCTGCAGAGGTGAGGCTGCATTTGCAGCCCCATCTCCCTGCAAGGGCAGGGAGGTGGCAGGGTCCTGCCTGCTTGGCTGCTCCACGCAGGCAACAGCAGGTTTTGCTCTGAATTTCCCTGTCTTCGAGGCTTAAATCAGAGCCTCACAGCTGGCACAGCGCCTGCTTAACGATACCACGGGCTAATCATTTACTGCAGAATGCAAAGGCAGAGAAGTGTGGTTTTAATCTTTATAAATGTATCTAGATAAGCCAGGAGACAGACTTATCTTTTGTATTACAAGAATGGAGAGTAAAAAATCCACACCGAGGAACATTGCTGTGCCGTCCTTGGCCTTTTCTTCAGCCTTTGTCTTTCCCTCTGTATCTTGTGCTGTTGAATTAATGGGATATGAACTCTGAATACTTAAGTGATCTATTCATTTTAATTAGCTTCCTAATAGCTTCTGGACAGTGATCGAACATAACGCCGGGGACTGTGCTGTTTACCTCCCGAAGTGCAGGGTTCCTGCTGAGCAGCCTCTGGGACTGGGGGAGTTTTGGGCAGGTTGCACTGGTGGAGGCTGTGAACGCGAGGGAGTAGAGAAACACAGCGGCGTGTTTTGGTGACTGGGAGCGCTGCTTCCTCTTGGGAGGCTCCACATCCCCAGCACTGAGCATGGGTGGGATGTCTTGTCTGCCTGGGGCCGAGCAGCCCCGGAGCAAGATCAGCTCTCGCCGGTGGGATGGTCTGGATTGCAGGAATCACACCTGAGCTGCTCTGGTGGGTGCACGCAGAGGGCAGCCAGTGCTCCTCACTGCCCGGGCACCTCGGTCTGCAACCCCTGAGACTTCAACTGGGGAAGTGCTCCCACCAAATGGGCCTGTCTGGATTCTGAGTGCATCCTCAGCAGGAAGCATACGGTGGGAGGCTGTGGACGTGGAGGTGAGGAATCCAGCCACGCTCCTCGCTTCCCGCTGTGTGCAGGGGAGCTGTGAATGGGAGAGGAGTCGGGGAGCTCTGGAGCAGCCAAGACTGGGGGCAGAGAAATTCGCACCGTTCCAGTTTACCGAAGCTGTGAAGGATGTGATAGATGAATCACTTTTGCAGCAACCTTCCCTGCCTGAGATGTTAAGCTTCGCTGTACACAGCGTGTACTTGAGGAAAAGATAGAAGGGATGTTCTCTGAATCAGGGGAGAGTCTGACGCACAGAGACATTTTCAGGGGAATAATTTACATATGCATTCCCTTTCTAAAAATATCAGTCGCAGTGTTGCCTCTATTTTTGCGTGCAAGGCTCTCTAGGCTGGTAGAGGGATAGAAAAGGGAATCTGCACTCACATGGATCCAAATACCAAAGGACCATTGGGATGACAGCAGGGAATGCCTCGTGCTTTGCTCAGGAGGGGAGCATGGAGTTGGCTAAGCTCCATATGGGGGTAAAAATGGATATATTCAGGTTGACAATGCCCCAGGTGTTACCCACACATGGTCTCATGAGCGTGGCCTGATGGACAAGGGTGGAAGTCGGTCTTTACCTGTTCCCTTTTGGAGAGAGAAGATGGCACGGCTGAGCAGAAGGCAAATGAGCCCCTCTGGAAGGAGCAGAGAAATATGTAGGAATGTTTCATTTCCTTGGTTGATGGCTAAGAGAGGTGGTGAGAAACAGTCTGTAACTCATCACAGTGATTGTTCTGGAGGCTGGTGGATAGACATGGTCAGCTAAAGGGCCTTTCCCACCACTTCTGCTCATGTATCACTTAACCCCCACATCTGTTCATGTTGAAGCCCTATGGCCTGAGCCCCATGCCGAGGGAGAAGAGGGGTGTCAAGGAATTGTTCTGTCTCTGCCTCCTGGCACTGAGAGGAGAACTGAATTTTCAGATGCCAAGGTCAATTCTCTTTGATAGCAGTGGGAACACACCTGGGTCTGCACTGAGCTCAGCCCATAGTTTACAACTGCTGAGGTTTCATCTTGTTGAGGGAAGGATGACATGGGGTTGGAGCATACCCTGTAATTTCTTCATTTGAAGTGGTCCTTTCCTGTTTGTCTCGGGACCCCAACCAAAGAATCCCAGAGTCTGAAGAGGCAGGACTGTCCCTAGTGTCCATCCCGGGGTCCAGGTGGAACTGTTGGATAAGAACACCCTCCTCCTGAGATGCTGAAGGCAGAACCTGTGTCTTGGCTTCATAATAAATTAAGTAGCTCAATAGAAACACACATTTATCTTGAGCTTCTATCATGTAACATCCTACAGAAACAAAGTGGGGGAGTGCTTTGAAGTCATTCCAACACCCTTTTCCATCCCTGGGTCTCCCATCTGGAATTTACCTTAACCTTTGCCTGGGGGCTCTTAGGGACTGGTGAGTAAAGAAAGGAAAACAGAAGGAGGAGGGGAAATAAAGGTACAAACTGGTCATTAATATGTGTAAGCTGGAAAGAAAACAGGTAATGCTGCCACTGGAGGGGTGAGGTTATGAAACACAGTGTAGGTGTGGAAACTGCGTGGTTTTATGCTGGAGGCTGATAAATTTATGGAGGGGATTATACAGTCCAGACTTTGTGTTAGCAGAGACCGGCCTCTCCTGACAAACTGCTGGAAATTTTGTGAAATGAGAGCTACACTGATATAAAAACTGTCTTTGCAGTAAAGATGTGGCCAAGGACAGGTTTTGCTCAGGGTTACGATGACTGATCTGAACCAGGGCAGATGCTCTCCAGCAGTGTCACAGCATCGTCCCCAAACTGGGCACACAGGGCTCTGACTAATGGGGACAACAGAGAACACACAAGGCCACAGCTGAAATAGCAGGGAAAATTTGCTAAGTGTTTTTTTTCTCCTTTTCTCTGTGGGTTTTGTTGCTACTCTCAGGAAGTCCCATTAACGCCCACTCGCTCCAGTAACACACATCATTTTGCACCTTATTGTGTCTTCTATGAAAAGCTGGTACTGAGGAAGCAGTCTTGTGCTTCTTTGAAATCGTCTGTCAGGAAAAAACATCACCCGGAACAAACAAACAGGCGCACAATCCCCGAGCACACCGAGACTGATTTGTAGCACTTTTCTCCCCCACCTTCCCTGTGCAGAAATGTTTTGGCAAGCCGTGAAAAATCAGAGCCCCTTGCTGTCAAATGCAATCTATTTGTGAGGGAGCTGCATTAAGGGCTGCAGGTGGATACGAGGGCTCTGCCAAGGGGCTGAACAATTCCCGTCCAAGGGATGCTTGTCCAGAAGAGCAAATGCAGCCGGGAAGTGTTTTGCAGCCTGTGAACGAGGACAGGAGAGGAATGAGGAGAGCTTGGTGTGCGGGCTGCAGAGAGAGCTCCGGGAAAGAGATGCCACACCAAATGTAATACAAATGGGAGACAACCTGCCTACTCATTCATATCTAGTATTTTTCTAAGTGTTGCTGTTTTTCTGCATCCCGTTAAGCTTTTTGATTTATTTCCATCTGTTCAGTATAGATCACTTCTGCAGTTTACTTAAAACACTAATACCCTTTATGAATCTCTACAGATGGTTTTCAAAGACTTATAGAAAGACAAAGATAAGATCAAGAAAATCTTGAGTGTTCGCCTCAGGGGAAAAAAATGGGACAGTCGCTTTGCCTTGCAGCTGCAAGCCACGTCAAATCAGACACTTTGATATGTTTCATTTTCTGTCTGAAGTCTACATCTGAAAGGCAGCCTGGCTTATTTCAGTCAATGCGCAATTTTGGTTAGTCGGGGCTCTTTCTCAGCTTCTAAAAAAGATGCTCATTTGCATCCTCGAACAAAGACAGCACTTTCCCCCCCTACATTCAGTGTGTCTTCGCCAAAAACTAATCATGCTGCAAAGCGTGTGTGTGCGTGTGGGTGTGTGTTTTTTTGAGTGGTTCTCTCCTGCCTCCTTGGCTCAAGCTGCAGCAGGGCTGGGAGCTCACCCTCTCCATGACAGCCGCGGTCGAGGTCTGTTGTGTTGGCGCTGGTGCCGGTCGATTCTCAGTAGCTCAGGCAGGACCCCCAGAGCAGAGTTCGGTTGTGCAGAGCCAGTTGGCAGGTGATGGTGCCCTCGGCACTCCCTGCCTCCCCAGGGCTGAGAGAGGGGGCGGTGAGCAGGATGCACAGGGACTGTGCCAGTGCCCTGCCGTCGGAGCCTGCGGGGTGGGATTGGAAACCCTCGGAGCAGCGAGTAGTGCACGGTGGGGACGGCAGGAGAACACGCTGCTGGAGGACCGTGCTCTGCTCGGGCAGTTTCAGCTGCTCTTTGCATTAACTTCTGCTCAGGCCAAGGCTGTGACTGCACTAACTCTGCTGGCCTCAGCAGGAGATGCTAAAGCCTGTCTCTGAATAATGCACTGCTTGTTTGTTTAAAAAACAGCTAAATCATTTCCCAGAGAAACCACATGAAGTAGGGTAACTGCTAAATTTTTTTGTACTCTGCTATTCTGCTTTAGTCGCCTCACTTGGGAGGGAGGGGGGGACTCACATTTCTTGACTTTTCTTTTTAGCGCTGTTGGGTCCATCCCAAAGCCATTTGATGTCAAAGGGACTCTCCCCGTGGGCTTCAGTGGACATTGGTGTGGCTCTTGAAGACTGGCCTCAGAGTCAAAATCTTTGCAGAAATCTGAGTGTTTGCATTGCAGATAGGGAACCTTCAAAAAGAGAGCCACATCCACCCCAAATGCACAGCATTACTTAGAGCTGATGAGAAAAAGCCAAACTACCAACTTGTAGGAGACGCGCACGTTAGCACTGGACTTTATGTGCAGAGACAAGGTGTGTATTGTTTGCCCAATTAAAGAGATAAAACCTGTAGACCACAGTCAGCGAAATGAGCTGTGAAATGAGTGATGACTCGCTGAACAGGCAGGTGCACGCACAAAGGCGTATGCAAACGGTTCTACTTATCTAAAGACAGTTTTATTGCCTGATCATCAATTCACGCTGAGGTTGCTTGGGAGCTGCCTTTGTGCTGGGCTCTCAGAGAAGCGGGGACGAGTAGTAGCATCCTCCGTACTTTTCTTGCCTTTTGGAGCAGGAACGGTCATCAAGGGCAGAAAGGAGGTAAGAGAGAAATGGGAAGGCAGGGCTGGGGCACTCTGGTGGCACCAGTGGCAGTGCCCAGCCTGGGGCTGGTTCAGTGGTGTTTGTGCTGCTAAGGGAGTTCCTCCTCGAGTGCGTCCTCCACTGGGAGAAATGCATCTGGCCCTGAAATGTGGGGATGTGAAGGCCATGCCTTGGGAAGGAACTAAATTAGGGAGGCATAGATGGGCAGTTCAGCTCTTTTGTCTTGACCCCAGCAGAGAGATTTGAGAGTGAAGTGTGTAAAAATTACAATTCCTATCCCATATGGATCCAGCCTGCTTTCTGTAAATATGTGTGCTTGTAACAAAGACCTGGAGAGATGAAGTTTGCAAACATGGCACTAAGCTTGGGTTTGGGGCAGCTGCAGTCATCTCAAGCTTTGTCAGTGTTTCTTTGCGGGAACTTCTCACCCCAGAGTTTGTTGCTTGGGGCTGTGAGCACCCAGGAGAGGGGCATCTCCCGTGTGTGCTGTGAGAGCAGGAGGAGGCATGAGCTAAAATACTGAATTTAAACTTTGGTATGATAGGAATATCAGCAAGTTCTGTGTAAACGTGGGTACACACACAGTGTGTCTTGGCATGATGATGGTAAAAATGGTTTTGCAGGGAAGTCAGAAGACAAGTATGTCACCCTCAATCTTGCACACTGAACTTGCAAATGAAGCAGCTTCCTCTTTGCAGCTTTCTTTGTAACTCCAAGACTGTATGTTTCTGCAGGAGTTTTACAACCATATAAATCAAGCCTTTCTCAATGCATGTGTGGCTTAGGGATCTAGGATTTGCCCCAAATGGATAATTTTATAGTTTGCATTAGAATTCTGTGTTTCTAGAGATTAATGAGTCTCATAGGCTCAGATGTGAGACTTCAACAGACGATAAGTTTGGGTTCGTTACTGAACAGTTACACCTGGAAATTATAACCATATTAGATTATTTTGTATCCAGACAGTGAGTTTGTGAACCAAATAATTGTTGGAAAATTTCAAACTGCTTGAGTGGAGCATGTATGCCACAATGAATAACTTCATGTGATGAAACTTGTCAAGAAATAAGAAAGTTCTCAATAAATAATTATGACTTGGTCGTTAGCTGCCAAGTTCACCACTCCTGATCTCGAGTAATAGAGACACATGCTTTTTAACCATGAGATTCAGGAAATCCGAAGTTCATAAAGCAAACACATCTGGTGGCTGTGCTTGTGATGGATTTCACACTCCAGCCCAGCTCGCTGACATTTGTCTCCCAAGTACATTAATTTCAAAAGCAAGGGTGAGAGCATGGCTGAGACAAATTGGTTATCAAATTAGACTGATTACAGATTTTTTTTCTTTTTTGTAACACCCACTCTGTGAAATTTCCTTTTCTCAGTCTTTTAGAGAGACTCATACCAAAGCTTCAGATCTACGCCCTACCAAACCTCCGAATTTGTTCAGTTCTGCCCCCTCTCAATTTAAGGGAACTGTGGTTTCCTCCTAAAGAGACCCTCACCTAAAGTGGGGCAGCAGAGCTGCTGGAAGCAGCTGCACTTCTGAGACAGGGAGAAGAAAGAGGGATAATCAGCCAAGTTGAAATTCCAGGGTTTTGTCCTTTGGCTTGATGAAAAAGTTTTATCAGAGGTCAAAGAGAGAAAGGACTCCTGGCCACAGCCTGTAAGGCTTTTCAACTGGAGTGGATCAAACGGGAGTTATTTTAGGCAGACGAGCGTGTGCACCTGTGCCCAAGTGCACAGTGCAGGGGAGGTCTCTAGAGACTGGTATCGTGGAAAAGAGGGGAAATACAAGATCTTCACCACCAAGTTAATACCAACATTTAGTTGCTGCATGATGGAAAAGGGAAAGCATTGCCATTGCCCCATAAAGGCTGCTGTGCCATCCACCTCCCTGCCCCTTGCAGCACTCAGCTGGAGGTGCCACACACATATCCCTGTGGGTGGGGACACAGCCCTCTGAGTCCCCAGAGGGTCTCTGCCTGGGTACATGGATGGAGGAGGACTCAGTAAGGCCTCAGTGAACTGAAATCTATGGAAATATGTCATGTGTTGTACCAAGTCTGTACGAGGTCAGTTGTGACATCCTTAGGTGTCACTCCAGACAGAATGGTGTTTTTATGAAGCTTACTTTATAAAGGATTGACCTCATTATCCCAAGGTAACAGCTGCTAAAGCACATGGACTGTCAGCACTCGCTCCTTGTTTCCAACATGTCTCTGATGCAGCATACAGTTGTTTTCTGAGAGTAGAGGAAAGGATGGAGAAGAGGGAAGATAAGAGGGACTGAGTGTGGCCCTGTGGCAACAAAAAAATCCTGGAACTGCTCAGTCTGGGAACTGTCACTGATGTAACCCGCCCCACAGGTACATCAATAGCACTGACCTTGCACTTTCAGGGCTATTTGCTAATTATTATATATTTTTTTTAATCCATATTCAAAAGAGTCTCTGCTTCTGGTATGTCAAAGCTGCCATTAAGAAAATGGAAGCCCCTGACTTTATTCTCAGCTTTGCATGTACTTGCCTGCAGCCACACGCTGCACAGCATTCCTTGGAAAAGCGACATGCCACAGCTATCGCTCGTTCCTGGCCACTGCAGCTTCTCCACGGAGCTGAGTTACGACCTCAGCTGCAAAACACCGTCTGGTGTTGCTGCTGTGGGGCCGTGGCTCCCGTGGTGATTTCCATTGCAGAGTGTGTCAGAAGGGCTGGCGTGCAGCACCGTGTCCCCGCTGGGCACAGGTTCCCAGGAGCCGCGTGCCGTTCGCTCCACGCCCTTCTCCTCGCAAGGTCACTCCACCTCGTCTGTGGTGGTCCCCACCTGGCACCCACTGCTGGCTCGCCCCAGCAAAGGCTGTAGGTGAGAGGGAAAAGATGATACCTGGTACCGGCGCAGGCCTAGGGGAGGATGAGCAGAGTGTGGAGGATGATGACCCTGTGTGATGCTGAGGATGTTTATTTTCCCAGCAATTACAAATGAAGGGGGGACAGGGAGGATTTGGGGGCAGGCAGCGGTTTTGGCCGCAGTAAGTGTTAACTGAATGGCGAGATATTCACACTGGGAGGCAATTCATGAGCTGAGATTTTAATTTTTGCCTTTCTATTCTTGACCTCTGCCATGGGGAATTGAATAGGGCAGGCATCAGTTCGCCCCTCCACGTACAAGAACGCAGTTCTCAAAATATATCCATAGCTTTTAGGACCTCTGGGGAGTCCCCACAGCAATGTTTGAAACAAATCCCTCATGCATAAAATAATCAGGTTTTTCCACTCACCTTTTAGAACCCCCCTGTCAGTTCCCGGCTGAGTTGGGACTGTGCCCCAGGAGGCAAGGCGAGCAGTGCTGGGATCACCCTCTCCTCCTTTATCAGGTGAACCCACTTGTTCACCTGGTGTAGAGGGACTACCAGCCTTCAGGGAAAGAAAAAGAAATTAAATTGGGTCCCACTAGTGTGGAGAAATCAGTACGGAGGTTTGGCTTTGATGAATAAGAAATTCGCCAGCTAAAAAAGGGTGCTTGGGATACACGTTCACTGTAAAAGTGAAAAAAGGGGGAATGTGCGGCATGTGTATTTATTTTTAAGAAAGCAATAAAGTACCTTGAAAGAAATGTTTTAAAATGTTCCAAAAATCCACCAGCTGTTTGCAATTTTGCTCAACTGCTAGAAGTAAAATGCCAGTTGCACAGCACACTGCCATAAGGAGTTAGCTCCTTCAAATGTCCTTCTGAGTCTTGATGTTGGCTTATTCAACAGCCACCTTTGGCTGAAAAATCTCTAACTTGAAAGATCATTTCCCCACCTGTTACTAAACACCAGAATAACCTCTCATAGCATAAGTCTCCTCTCCCACAGAT
Source organism: Cephalopterus ornatus (assembly GCA_013396775.1). Taxonomy (NCBI): domain Eukaryota; kingdom Metazoa; phylum Chordata; class Aves; order Passeriformes; family Cotingidae; genus Cephalopterus; species Cephalopterus ornatus. Next base: position 644,449 of record VZRE01002713.1, on the reverse strand, counting down.
GAGCTCGGCCACTATTCCCCGTGCTCAGATTTTCCTGGAATTTCATCTCTAACCTAAGTTCCTGGGTGATTTGTTGCAGGTCTCTTGATAACTGTCTTGGAAATGTTTTGGTGAGATGCAGTTGGAAGAAAGATTGCTGTTTTCAAAGAATTAGCTCCAGCTGACCCACTGGAAGAGCTCATACTCCCCATTTTGTTATTTTGCCTCCAGCAGTTTGCTTTATTGCAAGCTCTCGAAAAAATTCTCATCCCTAGCAAACATCTCCATTGGGTCAGACAGCAGCTGAGCCTCATCCCAGCCATATAAAACCAGGCTGTGCTTGCTCACACAGTAGGGCTGTGGCCGAGTGGCCCTGGGACCCCCCTGCCCCACTCTGCTCAGCCCCAGCACAGTGGTGCCCACCTGACACGAGGAGCCTGGCTGTGCACAGTGGATGAAAGCAGCAGGATTTACCTCGGGGTGCACTCAGACAGGCCCTGCAGGAGCTGGGCAGGGCCCTAGGACCGAGGTGACCCCGCTGCAGCAGCTTTTCCAGCCGATGATGTAGTGATACCCCAGTTGCACAAGAAGCATTATTAGGAAGTCATGGTTTCCATCACTGTGTTAGGAAACAAGAGCAGAGTTGTTTTTTTTCAGGAGCTTTTAAGGTGGTTGGACTTGCCCAGGTCTCCTTGTTGTAAATTAAGGGGAAGACTGCTGTGGGCAGTGATGTTGTGTGTGGAGACCCTGCTCTTTGCTGGGTCACTTCACCAGCCCACCAACCAGAGGAGTTTTGTCTGAGGTGATGCTGTCTTAGCAACATTTCTCCTGCTAAAAACCTTCGGAACACCACCGTGAACCGGGGCTGCTGCTTGTAAGAGCGCATCTTTTGGTTGTTGAGGATCACAGGGATGGTAGTGGTTGTGAGCAGGAGGGGTTAGGGGCACTGGGCAGACAGGGGGAGTGCGGGCTGAGCAGCTGTCCACAGTGCCAACTGTGCCCCAGACACACAGCTGGGCTGTCTCAGCAGCAGTGCAAGCGAGAGTGTGCAGGGAGGGGATGGCAGAAGGGCTCTGGTGTTTGGGCAGAAGGGCTCTGGTGTTTGGCACGGCCGTTGCTGAAGAGCAGTTCCCAGGACAGGGCAGGCATTTGCAGGTACGGTGGATAACTGAGGCTGGATGGGAAGAGAGGCAGAAGCACATATCCCCCAGCAGAATAATGTGCTGGAGAGGGTGGTGTTGCAGACGGTTTGTTTGCTTGCCGAGAAGTAGGTGGGCTGTAGGAATATTCAGTTGACCCAGATTTTGATAAAGGTGTTCTGATAGAGACATGCAAACAAACTGAAAAAACAAAGATGAGTGTTAGGTTTGCCCGGGATCCTTTTAACTGCTGCAATGGAAGCTGCAGCCAACCAAGGCTCCATCCAAAATCAGGTGGTGTCATGGGTGAGGGCTGGTGCATCCCTGGGTCTCATCCCAGTCCTGATGCCGGCCCCAGGCGACCCTGGGCAAACTGCTCTTGGTTTTTGATGTGTCAGGTCTCTGCCACAGCCCCGGTTCTGCACGCACACTTCAGGGTTTCTCTCCTAAACCCTTTCATGTGAATAAGCAAGATGAAAATAGTTTGATGTGAGCATTTCTCAATTCAAAAGATGCATTTCTTTCCCCCAGTCTGAATCACAGGGGAAAAAAAACTGTCAGCATTTCAACTACGAAGGATATAAAGCTGATATTATACCTCGTAAAACAAGTGGTGCAAACTAGAGCCGTGTATAACGCTGAGCGGGCAACTCTGCAGCTAAACTACAATAGATTATCTCAGGCTCAAGCAGTGAGGGCCATCAGTCATGTGGTTTCCAAGAAACTGAAGATTTAGACAGAGAAATGACTTGCAGGGAAAAACTGTGACTAAATCAGGAAAAAGAAAAGTGCATTTAGACTGAGGTCTGCTAACTAACATGGCCTGGGCAACACACTTCTGAAATACACCTTTTTTTTTTAGTTTTCCTAGGGAACCAAATCTGTGTGGTTTATCTAAATTCCTGTCTTGCCTCCAAAGTTTCTGTGAAGGATAATGAAGATAAAACCAGGTTGTAAGTGGCTGCCTTACAGGATTCCAGGGCTCTGGGGCCCTTTGGCTCACTCCCATCTCCCCTTTCCCCTTGCAGAGCCAGGCCGCTCAGTATAGCAGAGCAGAAGAAAGGCTCTTTCCCCTAAAAAATAATCTGTGTGACAAGATGTGGCGCGAAGAAAAAAGCAGCAGAAGAAAGGAGTTTCCTTTGTTGCTTGTTTATTCCTGAAGCACGCTCTGTGCACCTGACACGTTTGCTGGCTTCATTCTGGATCTAATGCAAGAAATTGGCACAGTCTGACTGCCGTGGTTAATTTTAAATGCAACAAGATCACGCTACGGTACTTGACACATCTCTAAGAGCAACATCATGACACTGTTGACACTGAATGTTCGCTAATGGCATCCGCTGCCAAACTCCCATGTAAAATGAGTGGGATAACAACAGCAGCATTTAAAAAACTTCATTCAAGGGAGCATTTAAAATTTTATCAGGTTTAACTGGCATGGTGGATTTGCAAATGTGGAGAATATCCAGTTTCCGTTGCTTACTCACAAGCTTCCACGTGCAAGCCCAGTACAGCTCCACCCCCTGAGGCAGGGAAACCCAGAGGTACAGGAGCCCAGAGCATCCATCCTCACAGCACGGGGTGTCTGGCTCGACTAATGCAAGGACCTTGCTCCTGCTTCTTCTAAAGAAAAAAAGGGATTTTTTTTTTCTTTTAAAGAAAAGCTTAGTTATTGGATTATGAATGGTCTTAAAACAGCTGCATGGATATTTCAGAACGTATCACTTTAGCTTTTCAGTCAATAAAATAAAATGTAATAAGATGAAAATCAAAGTTCTATAAATAAATATGGCTGAGTTACTCATTAGCTAATGATCTGGTGAGGATGTAAGCAGAAAAGAATTACTTGTTTTCTGTGTGATTGCTGTGAACATTTCTAAGTGTGGATGCAGTTATATTGGCTTAAATTCTATACAAATATAACTTCATTCACACTTTTGGTAACACAAGCTACTTTCCTAAAAGGTGCTCTTATTTAGATGTTTATACAAAAAATCGGTGGGTTTTAAAACACATCCTTAGTTTGGACACCGTAAGACACTCATTTAAGTCGGCAGGGCTGGGTATAAGCAGGGCTCCTATTTTTGGTGAGAAAAGAATTGTAGGGAAAGATATTTTTTTGTACCAATATTTCAAATCCTGCTCCCTCCCAGTAGGGAACTGTGGTGGAACTAATCAACATGTTTGAGTCCCAGTGGGTTTCCAGTATCTGTATATCAATGGCATTTGAAATTTAAACCTTATGTGTGTTGAAGTTTTTATTTGGGGGGAAGGTTATGGTTTTAAAATTTTTTTTAAGTGGTTCTACTCACAGAAACAGGGTTTGCAGGACTTCAAGTGCTCTGGGGCCAAAGCATAACAGGAGAAAGGAAATTATTATTCTCCCTGTACAGGCTGCAGTGGGAATCCTGAGTGGGGCTTTGCTGCACAACCTCAATTCAGTGTTGATGATAATAAGTTCCTCCAGTTGTTAAGTACAGCTAATAAAGTTGAAAAACACCTTTTGAAAAATGATTAGGTAGATAATAAAGTATGTCAACTTGAAAATATGCATTCTTCATGTGATGACTGGAGATAGTTTATCACTTTACGAGTGACACATCCATTTATAAATATTTATTCTCTCCAGTGGTACTGATAAATCTTTTGAGCTTATAAGCCCATTGATACATACACAGTAATATCATTTGTCTTTCCAATGCATTTTATTTATTATTGACTAATTGCCTGCCAGATTGTAAATATGATAGGGGTGGCATTGTGCTTTGATTAACTGTATGTTAAAGTACCCAGAGGAATTTAGATCTAGCTCTGAGCAAAGACATCCAAGGCAATAAATTGTATATTTTGAAATCAGCTATGCAGTATGGAGCTGCAGCACTAGTTAAACAAGCTGAGCAGAGGCATTTTCCAGAGCAGTTTATTTTGATTAATGGGTTCCCAAAAGCCTCTTGCTGCTGTTTACAATGGATTTGCTGTAATATTTACAATAAACTGGGGTAAGTCGAGAGAGTTTTAATGTACTTCAGCAGGTTACTTGCACTTCACAAACCCGGGGCCAGGAGCACGGTACAAAGTCAAACGGGTAGATGTTTTGTCCTTCTCTTTTTTGGCACACAGGTGGGGTGTTTTTCTTCTTTCTCCTCCTTCAGCTCCCCTCTCAGCCATTTTCTTAACCAAATGTTTAAAACCGGCTTAACACATCTTGAGCCATCTATGTGATGACTGGAGATAATTTATCACATTAGAGCTGACACGCCATTTATAAATATTTATTCTCCGTGGTGGCACTGATAAATGGGCTGAGCTCCGGGGCCGCCGGCAGAGGCTCGTGGCACTGCTCCCTCCGCCTCATCCTCCCAGTACAAACCAGTCTGGCACCAGCATCATCCTGGGAGGAACCAGCGAGGAGCTGGTTGACTCCATCAGAACACTGCATCTTGATAAACTCCATCAGAATTCTGCAAATTAGGACATGCAAGACCTCGTTAACCAGCCGCTCTCAAACATCCCTGTAACGAAATTCCAGGTTTTTCACGGCACAAAAGCTGTCGCAGCAGGAGGTTTGTGATCTGGGCGGCCCCTGACACCCACCACGAACACGCACGTGCTTGCTCACCTCTTCGTTTTCGTATCTTGAAACCGTAAAGGACAAACGTTGTTGTGCTGCCCAAATAAAAACCCCCGCTCGCCTGAAACGTGGCACGAGATGGGTGACGTGCTAAGGTTTGAGGTGCCCGCAGGCCCTGCCAGCCCCACTGCTCACCCCCTCTTCCCTAAAAATTGAACAAGCTTCTTGGCAGGCCGCAGTTATGCACCGTGTAATTTGACAGAAATTCTATTGTAATTAGCACCCGCTAATCACTGGCAGTAACGTTAGTTAGCTAATTGTACCTTGGGCGGTAAAAGGCAAAGCAAACCCAAACCTCGCACGTAATTTTGTTGGAACGGATGAAATAGCAGAATGAGTGTGTTCCTGTGAGGGGTGTGGCCAGGGAGATGGTGACATGGGCTGTGGTCTCCTTCTGAGTCCTGCAGAAACATCTCCCTTGAGGACCTTCTGGACCTTCCCCACGGGCTCTGGTGGCCTGAACTGTGGGTGGGGTGTGGATGCTGCTCTGCAGAGGGCAGGAGGAGGGTGAACTTTGCCGGGCTGGTGCAAGAAATCCCCAGGGTTAGAGAGCTCCAGAGACAATAATGAAAGCAGGAGCCAGGGATAAGCCAAGTCAAGGAAAGGTTTGGCATTTCCAGCTAGGGGAAATGGCCTTGTTCAGATTTTTTATTGTTGTCCTTACCAGTTATTTCTTTTCACTTAAGGAAAGAGGGAGTGCCATCACCCAGAGCTGTGCAGCAGCCTTTCCTCCATGGATGTAGGATAACCTAGCTCTCTTTGATTTCCATTATGCTTTCCAGTGGATCTGAGATGTAATTAATTAATTGATTTTTGCTGCCAGTCCCCTAATTAACACTAAATAAAAATTCATGCCAGGGTTAATAGCTTTAAGGGTTGGAAGCAGGAGCTTCTGGTGCTCAGGTCCGTTGCCCGTTCAGCAGTGTATTTGGGTTATATTCCCTGCCATGCTTTTAATTCCTAATCAATTGAAAGTTAATTTTGTTCTTAACAGAAAGGCAGCCAGAAATGGGTTACTGTTACACAACTGGGTTTTTTTTATGGCCTTACAAGGCAATGTTCACAGCAGTTATAACACCACTGGGCAAAATGGGATAGCATGACAAGGACATGATCCTGGTGTAACACAGTCCCCCAAACCCATGAGATTTACACCTTGTGCTCCCAATACTTCCTGTAAAGGCTGTGCTCTTTGCACTTTAGTGTACTGGAGAATTACCATGTGGATCCAATACTTAGTATTTGTATGATGCTTTGAAGCTCTGAAGTGATGCTTAATATTGTTTTTGGCCAGTGGAATTTTATGTAAAAAAGGTCACATTGTTTCTACCCATTATCTCTTACCAGACAATAAAATGACAACAAACTAGACAGAATTAATGCAAATATTGCTTTATGTGTTGGTAAAATGAATTACCTAAACAATTTCACTCCCTCGTGGGAGCAGGAATATTGAAATGCCTCCGAGACCTAGACTGAGCCTGGGAAAGGTGGCCAGTCCCCACAGTACTAATTAGGGCTCCCGGATCTTGGTGAGCCATTAAACCCTTGAAAATGTCCCTGTGTAGATGATGAGAAAAAATAATAAGCATTCTCTAGTTCTCTTAAAAAATGAGAGAGAAATAAGAATGAGATTTTCTATCTGACTGCTGCTTTCACTTTTATGACCCTGTGACTATTCGGCTCAACATCTTCCCTTCCCCGGCCATACATGGTGCAATCACTGAAGCTCATTCTAAAGCGTATCAAGAAGATATTGAGAGAACATCATAAGCAGTGAAATATGGCCCAAAATGATGCTTTTTAAAGACCTCTGCAGGGTGGCTATGAGATGGCGTATGGACATTCTTTTCAACCAATTAAGAATTGAGTTTATGAAGAGGGGTTGAAGCAGTTCAGGTATGAATCTGTATGTCCAAGGCAAACACCCTATAATTCCAATTGTTTTTCACTGTGCTTGGGCAAACACCTGAGAATGTCCAGTCCACCCCTTCCAGGCTTTAAAACATGATGGTTTTTTTAAGCTACAAGGTGGTGCAAGTTGCAAGGTGTTTCCCAGAGTGTAGGAAGCTCTGTCTCAGTTGGGATCACTATAGCTAATCCCCAAACATTCAACGCTGATTTTATCTTTTTGTTATCAACTTTGTTCTTTGATCCAACTGGAGTATCAGTTCCATGCTCTTCCTTTAATGATCTGCTGCTCATTTGCTCCTCTGTGCAAATCCTGTGCTCTGGATGCTGCCAGCCTTTCGCCCTGGCCATACTAATACATAATGCAGATGATAAAAGCCAGTGTAACAGAAAAGAGGTCCCAGGGAGAATACAAACCATGACAAAATAAGAAGGAAGCAGATGGTTAGGTATTAAACTGCAGTAATAAAATAACATCTGGCAGAAGATCACACACATGCACCAATGCCCATCTGAAGAGTGCACTGATTTAAGTAATATGTTTCTCATTTTGGTGCAATTAACACCAAAATTTGCATAGCAAACAGTGGCAGAGCACACAGAAGCTTCTTTTGAAAAATGCGGTCCAAATATGTCTTTTCTACAAGGAGACTGGGCATAGCAGATGCTGATGGATTTCTATACTGTGGTGTAAAGCAATTAATGAGTCATACCTTCCTGCTGGCCAGAGAACCCATTACTCTGTTTACATGCAGCCTGGCAGATGTACTTGTTTGCAGGGCTGGAAATTAAAAGATAAAGGGGGAATAGCATTTGACCACATGGAACGTTGCTCCTCCCTGTGCCGTAGAGAGAAAGATGCTGAACAGACTAGGCAAATCCCTACAATCCCATGCAGGCACATCTGAGTGCCTCAGTTCCTCTCCCAAATTTCCCTCTGTGCAAGCTAGGGAAAGAGAAACCTTGGGGCTGGGTTTTACAGAGGAAGTTGGAGGGAAGACGAAATCCCCGTCTGGTTTAGCAAGCCACAGGCAGCACCAGATACCCTGTAGGCAGTGAGGTGACGCCTTTCACAAGCCCTGACCTGCCCACAAACCAAGCCCAGGGCCAGCCCAGCCTGATGAAAAAACCATTGAATTTGTGCTGCTGAGCACATGGGGTGCTGACAAAGCTGGGAAAGCTGCTGGTGGGAGCGCTGGGGAGCCGCAGGGTGGTGGGGATGGAGCTGGCCATCGGTGCGGGGCTGATTGAGCTGTGTTCTCCTGGGCCATCAGCAGGGAATGGAGCCGCTCCATGGTGGAGCTCACAGGTCCCTTCACCACCGGCTTTCATAACACCTGAATGCACAGGAACATCATAGTGGGGAGGGTGGAGTGGGCCTGTGTGAGGGTCCCAGGGGACCCTCCTGCTGTAGACACCTACCCAGCAGTGACAGCCCGGGGGAGAGCCCCAGCCACCCGCCCACCACACACTCCACTGTATTTGCTACTGCACCTCCTGCATGCCGCAAGGTGTGTCTGGAGCACTTTGGGACGTTCCTTTCTCCACAGCAAGATGTGCTGCCGTAGCCTGAGCAGCCTCAGCAGAAGCACACGGCAGTGCCCTGTGGAAGAAAGTACCTGATACAGCTGGCAGTGGTTCATTCGTAAAAAAACCCATGCAAATAACAGCAGGTTGCAGATACCACATTGCCAGTGGGATGGGCTGTGTGACAGAAAAGGTGCCCTGTGCTCTGCTCCAGCTGAGGAAGTACCGGATTTCTGCTGCTGAGGGCTGGGATGCCCTGGAGCCTGGCAGGGTTCAGCTCAAATGACATTTCCATTGGAAAACTTCCAGTCTAGCTTGGAATAAAAGCAACTTTGTTTTGGAATTCCCTGGGAAGTAGAGTTCTGCAAAAGAAAAGCATGGGAAGAGCTTAGCCTCCATGTAGCTGCTTGTCCCTAGGAACATAGGAAGGTTACGGATGGCAAAATCAGCCCACAGCTCTGCCATGGCACGGGGAAAGGCTCTGCCATCCAGAAAGGTCTGACCATCTGAGCTGGGCCTGGCTGCTGGAAAATCCCATGCACTGAATTTTCTCAGTGTAATTGGCTTTCGTGATATCCCAACATGCTGCAGCTGGCACTGCTGTCTTTGCAGGGCAGCCAGGCCAGCTGAGCAGCCACAGCATTCCAGGGAAAGGAAAGTGTATTTCTTTCTGTTTTGCTGTGTTCAGTGAAAGGCCTGATCTTGCTTCTTTTGAAAACAGTGACAATAGTCCCATTGATTTCCCTAGAAGAAAGGAGTGGGAACACGTCTAAAGTTCTTCTTCTTTCAACAAAATGGAATAAAAGGGGCGCTTTCAACACACCTTCATTCCAGTTCCTTCTGCCTTTTGTCCAGGGGTTATCCACTGGAAGTCTGCATTGCCCCATGCACAGAGAGATCCAGATTTTGACATGAGCCTGAATGCCATCACATTTTAAGTGAGAATGTAGTGATTTACTTCCATCAATACAGCATTTAGATCTTGTGGTATCTACTTCCCTATGACGATCTTCACAAGCAGGAATAATATGGAATGCTTTCCTGGTATATGCTCCTCTTAGAGCAGTAGCAGATCTAGGACACTAACAGAAGAAAGTTGAGGGGTGAAAGCTAGAGGGATATTTATGGTGGAAAGGGTTATTTGTATTAACAGAAATATGCACTACCGCAGCATCTCTGAGGAATAACAAGCAGAATTTTGCAGCTTCAGGGATTGTGATGTGAACAGCAAGCTTTTTGCAGTATTTAATTGTCTTGAAATCTGATTTCCAAAGGTAGCAGCCTTAATTTCATTTGTCCTTTGCTGGGGATCCCATGGGAGTGTGAGCCTCAGTCTCCAATAAATCAGGAGATCACCGTGCACTGTGGGCTCGGGCTCAGGCTCACTGGGAATCTCTCTCTCCTCACCAGGCTTTGGGTGGGGAGCCTGTGACTCTGAAATGGGTATTAATACAATAGCCTTAATTCTTATTTCTAAGGAAATAGAGCATTTAAGGAAGTACTGCTGCCAAACCCAGGGAATGAATGCGTGCTGTGCAGTTTGCCACCTCTCCCTCTGCCAACCTGCAGTCCTCAGGGATGTGGCAACCCTGACCCCTTTGAGCCAGTGTTCATGGCTCAGGGTATTGTGGTCCCACGTATTCCCAAAACACACGGGGCTGCACAGGCAGAGCCACTGAGAACAAGCCAACATCCTTCCCAGAGTAACTCCAACCAAATCTGTACAAGCAAATCTCTGACCCAGGGACCCCTGGAGTCACCGAGCTCTTCTGGCTGTGAAAGTCTCACACTGAGCACATAACCTTTACTTTTGCTGGGTTTAACCGCTCCACTGTAGTGCAAAATGGGGCTCTGATGGTGGCTGAGGAGCAGGCAAAGGGGTCAGTGTGGAAACATTTGCAGAAAAATCACCTGTTCCAGCTAGTTTTACTGTGGTTTTGCATTTCCCTGGGTTACTTTCTGAAGATGGTTTAATTTCCTATGTGCTGCCTGTACTTTGCTTGTATTTCTTCTCTTCAGCCTCCCTCAATGATATCCTGATGCCTGCCTTCTCAGTAATAATAGCTGCAATATATTTAATAGCTACCCACTGCCAGCCTCTCTCAGCCTTCTCTATGGATTCCCCAAGGTACCAGATGCATAATGCATTTTCCAGCTAGAAATCAAACCTCACTGGGATCTGCCCTCTTGAAAAAACTCCTTCCTGGCAGGCTCCCCAGCTCTGTGGGAATTAGTGTGTGCAGAGGTACCAGGAGAGGTGATTTTCTTTCTCTATTTGGGTGTGAAGCACAAGGCTTGGAGCTACATCAGCTGCTGCTAACAAACAAGGTCACCTTATTCACCCAAAGCAGTGCCCAAAATTATGTGTCCTCTCTGCGGGGTCACTGATGGGACATGTCGCCCTGTCCCCAGCCACCCAAGCCACTGAGGAGCAGAGGTGCAGGGATGGATGATCTGGGTGATACAACGGAGATTTTGGTTTGAGAGACAGGAAAATGCAGAAACCTGTGCATAGCAGGAGCCTCAAGAAAGAAAATCTGTTCAGTCTTCCTGTGGTGAACTCAGCCCAACTAAACCAAGCTGACCAGAAGCACCTCCATGTGGCCAACCTGACTTGTCAAAGGCACCTGGTCTGACCAGCCTCTCACTCTACCCTAAAAAAATTGCTGGCTATGAGGGCCGTGGAGGGGGTTGCATTTGCCTTAAAGTTTAATTTCTTCAGGACAAAGAAACTAATTTCATCATTTATTGGCTATATGCAATCACAGAATGATTCAAAGCAAATCGCTCATGTGAATTTCTGCACCTTCTGGTGTCCTTCAGGACGGGCTTGTTTTCAGAGGAGAAACTCATCAAACGAATCGATGAACATTTAATAAAAAAAAAAAAAAAAAAAAAAGAAAAGGCCGTGGTAAAGCTGGGAAATGAACCCAGGAATGCTGACTTTGAACTACATGAAACCAGTTGCACTACAGTAGCACGCTTGGTACTTTAGCTTGGTTTTCAGCCACGGCTTTAAAGTTTGGCCAACAAAGTTAAGAAGTCAGGAGGGGGGTAATTTCTATTCTTCAGATGAGAAGGCTGAGAAATCTAAAAGCCTGGTGCTCACAATAACTTATTATTGCTCTTTATTTGATGGAGTGACTCATATAGCACATAGCTTCAGGAGCAGGTTTGGGGAAAGCTATAGCCGAAAACACAGCCAGCTGTAAAAAGCTAGTCATTTCCTACACAGCATCTACTTCAAAAGAATAAAATAGATGTCTTCTTTTTTCTGTCCAAAAAGTCACTGCAGAAGCAGCTTTCTTTTGTTATCTCCCAATAAATGTGTCTCTGTAATAGTGGAATTTACTGCTGGGGGTGTGTGTTTCTCACCACTGCTTCCCCTTACAAAGGAGCTAATCTATCTTCTGCTGGGAGAAGGCAAATGATGTCATGTTTCCTGTATTTCAGCCTACTTTCCAGCTGCTGCAGAAAGGCAGGGCTCTAGGTAAACATTTCACTCTGCAAGAGCAGGGCAGGAGCTGCTGCCTCTGGCTGGGCCGGGGCTGGGCTGGGTTGGTGCTGCAGGAGCAGGACGATGGTCACGGCACTTCTGACACCTCCACACTCACCTGGATTGGCTTTTCCCGTCGGGCTGCCTGACTTCACCCCTCGATGGGCAGCCCAAGCACGGGGGATGAAGCAGGCTGGGCTGCAGCACGGGGGACCAGCATTCCTGCCCCATATGCCCTGCCCTGGTGGGGCAGGAGCTCGGCAAGTTGGGGCACTCTGCCTTGGCACAGCCCAATGCCCAAAGGTTGCAGAGCACCGCCTGGACTAGTTTTACTTCCAGCAAGAGAGTCCTTGACATTCATTAAGGCTAAATTCACTCTCACATTTTAATCAATGAAATGGAAAAACAACAAAATAGGAATGCATAAGCAAGCCTGACTTCTTTTTTTTTTTTTTTTCCTTTCCCCTTTATATCAGCAGTTTAACAAGCCCAGGATAACACCCTCCTGCGTGCCGGATTCGCCCAGGCAATTATCACAAATGCAGATTGAATAATTACACATGCAAAGACCCGTCTGGTACCTGCCACACGCAATGACTCAATCCCTGTGCAGGTGCAGGGCTCTGCCTCCTGCACACGCCAGCGCCCGCTCCTCTCGGGGCTGCCGACCACCGGGGGGGAATCCGGCTCTTCCCCCCGTGTCACCGCCTTGTCTCCCCAAGACTGCTGAGTGCACAGGGCAGACATCACCCCCTCAGCCTCTGAGCCATGAGCAGGGTGCAAAAGGAGGGTGCTGGGGCCCTCTGTGTTGGCGTGGGGTGCTGGGGGGCTGCGGGCGATGGGAGGGTCTGCTGCTGCACCCTGCTCGCCTCTAACCCCGCCTTGGAGGCACAGTGTTGGAAGGAGGGGTGCAATCCCAACCCTGGCTTTTCCCCATTCCTTTAGCAACAGACCTTCCCCAGCGGATTTGCTCCCCAGCAGTGCTGTCCCTTCCCCAGGATTGCTGCCTGCAGCTTTGCCTCTCTGTAATTCTGTCCCTTCGCCTGTGCAGCAGCAGAATACGACTTTCCTTATATATTATACCTTGAGTGCAATACAAGAAAATAAAAATGAGTAACAGCTTGTTTCCTAGCCCTGGATGGAGCAAAAATTTTGATGAATGGGCAGACTACTTGCATGAAAAAGAGCATGAATAATTTGCAACGAATAATATTCAAGTGTTACCTTTTTTTTCCACTCATAAATTGCTTGCAAATTTTTTTCCCCCGAGCTGTTAGTCACCAGAGCAAATACAGAGCAGCTTGTTGGAAGCATTTGTTTTCTGCTTCTCTGAGCTGTGGTTAGATGTGCTGGTCACTCTGATGGATGGGGAAACTCATCCTGGCATGTTTCTTCAGTAGACACCTCACGATTCCTGGGGCTTTGCGTGTATTTTTTTCACAAGCAATGACAGATGCAGAAAAAGCGGTTTGTTTGCTACTGTTCGTAATTTATAAATTACTGCTTCTGCAGGTCTCAGCCAATATTGCAGCTTGACAGAGACCCACGTTAAGAATGAATTATTTTATGAAAAATATATGCAGATCTTTATGCTGCTACAGAGTCACAGTTCACCATTTCCCCCCATTTCTCTGGAGCTTTGCTATTTAAAAATAACATCCCTATCTTTGTGGAGAAGTTTTGGGGAGGTGGAAGGTGAGGAAGGGAGCGATGGGTCATCGGTGAGGCTATTCCTCATCTCTGCCACTATTTGTCCTGCCTGTATAAATACAGCAGGTTGCCATTTCCGACCTGCTCCCACGGGGAACAGCTGGGAGCTGGATTTCGCCCTTCCACTCCCCTGCCTTTCATCACCTTTGCTGAGGGACACGTTACCTCCCCCACGGGGGAGCGCCGTCTCTCTCACCCTTTCGCCTTTCCTCCCACAGCGTGGGACGGGTGTCCTGGGCAGGGTGTGCAGCGGGGACAGGCTGTGGGAAGGGTGGAGGTGGGAGAGGAGTTTCCACCCTGTCCCCTGTCCCTGTGCCAGCAGCTCAGCCCAGGGGAAGGACAGAGGCCAGCCCCTGACCAGTGGATGGTAATTTGCATGTGAGCTGCATCTCACCTGATGTTTTTCACCGTGAAAAACCCCCTGTGCGCGCCTGTGCAAGCTGGTGTGTAACCCTGCCCTGCCTTCGCTGGCTCCTCTGGGTAAGCTCAGGCCAGGAGAGGGTAAGGAACGTGCCAGAGGTCATTGTGTCAGGACCAAGTTGCCCTGCTCCTGGTTCTGGGCATCACGTGGACACTGCTGTCTAAGTTATTTTGGAATTTCTCCCCCACCTCTCCCATTTTCTATTCCTTTTCCATGGAGCTATTCTAATCAGCTGAGATACTTTCCACTTTTCTTCTGTTCCTTGAACTCTAAGCAGCGTGAAGGAATGACCTCTCTTTCGTGCACATGATTGCATTTTAAACTTTAATAGCTTCCATACCCTTTCCTAGGAGGTGCTCTGCTCAGCTGAAGGTCTGTACATTGCACTCACATTTAGGGAGCAGCCAGAAGATGATGGAAAAGTACAGTCTCTGTATCAGATCTTCTTCTGCATGACGGACACTTCAAATTTAAGCTACGCTTCTCTCTAAGCTGAACATATGTGAGGCTGAGGTTCGTCTGACAGAGCACTTATTGACATTATGCAGCTGTAAAGAAATCTGGTTTGCCTATGAAAAAATCAGAGCATGACGTAGCTAACGCTAATTAAGAGATATCTTAATAATGTGCAGTGATTTCTTAATAGATGCCAAGAGAATAGGCTTAAGGGGAGGTAGGGTAACACACCCGCAAACCTGCTTTTGCTCTGTCACAATCTCTCCTCTGAAGTGCAGAGGAATGTTTGATTTCTGGGTGTGTGCATCTGGCAACGGAAACCAAAGCAATCGAGCTTGCAACGTTCTGCTTATCCTAAAATGAATACGGGGCTTTTTTTAATGTTTTGAGTTTAATGACTGATTTCCTCTTAGCACCTCATTTTCACTAACCGTGGCCTTTCTCTCAGCAAAGGGAGATGACTTGGATGGATACACGAGGAATGACTGAGGAGGAGTGGTTTGTTAACACGGATCCCAGAACGGAGAAGTTAAAGCCCAAATTGCTTCCTGGTTGTGAGAAATGTGATTTGCTCCTGGGTGGAAAGCTCTGTTATGAACTTTGATGTTATGAACTTTGATGTGACAGTAGCTGTTCAAAGGGGTGGGAAAAGGACGTGTGAGAAGTTTGCAAAAATCAGAATAAGGGCTTTTAGTTTATAGATGCTGTCTTTTTCTCTCTTGGTGGAGTTGTCTCTTCTCAGAGGCAATTAACTACATCTAGAACAGGGATCAACTGAGGTTTCTTCTTTGCTGCTCTTGCAGGAAGAGCCTAAATTGCCAGATTATGAAAGAGAACTGAAGTGTAAAGAGTGAGGGAGACATTGGACCAGAAGTTTAGACCATTCCTAACATCACAGGGAAAGCAAGTGAACACCCTGCTGAAAAACAATTTATTGCCTGAAGCAATTGCCATATTTTTAAATTGCCTTTATTCACTCCACTAAGCCCATGGTGAAAACTCACCATTGAAAAATTCATTGCCAGGCAGTCCTTCTGCTACTGGACCTGGGATATCTAGGCTCTGGTGTTTCCCACCACCTTGGGGACGAGCCCCTGTGGGGTGGGAAGGACACCCAGCAGGCATTGGTGCTCTGAGGGTGAGGGCACAGGAGGGGTGGCCATGGCTGCATGGCCAAGATCCTCTTCACCTCAAGGCAGCTCCCCCCATTTTCTGACCATCCTAGGAGGGGCTTGAAGACTTCACACTTGGATGTGGAGCAGAAGACAAGAGTGGAGGCTGGAATCCAACTTGCAGTGGATAAAATGCTGGAGTGGTGGCCTGGTCCCCACAACCCCCTCCAGACCACCTCTAAGGTGCAGCTGGCTTTGCTTCCAGCCCCAGCTGAGAGGAATGGCGTTCCAGTGCTCACCAGCAGCCCACTGCTGCTTCTCCTTTTACGGCTCTTCCCTGATTACATCGAGCTGTTTAGCCCCTTGCGTTTGCCTTTGATGTAAATCCAGCCGGGAGGGCGTGTTGGGTGGGAAGTGAGGAGATGAGCTGGAACCCCACCTTCCACGTGAAAGTGTAGTGCAGGGTTAGCAGCAGCAAATGATGTCTCTGTGACCTCTGCTTCCTCTGCCATGAGAGTTTGCATTGTGGAGCAATGAATGCATAATTCATTCCCACCCACCAGGGAAATGCCCTGGCAGCACAGCACAGGCATCCTCAGCACGGGATTGCAGGAAGAGAGGAGGTGGTTATACAAGATTTAAAGATACACAGCCCTATAGGAGGGATGTGGGAGGTGGATTCTGAGTGGGAATGGAACAATGGTTTCTCCACATATTAACCTTAAGAGGTCTAATGTGAAATTTCTTCCTTTTTCCTCTGCAGACTGGGAAGCAGAAGAGCTGAGTCACCCCTCAAGAAGACATTTCCCACAGCAGATGTTCCACCATGCAATCCTGATATCTCTTGTTGTTGCTGGAGGAGCTCCTGTGTCACTCCCAGGCCTGGGTGAAGACGACACAGTCCCATTCCTCCAGCCTCATTCCTACAGCAAAGATAAACTCCTTGCTCGGTGTTTGCTGCAGAACAAGTGAACCCTCTCTGTTTGGAAGCATCCCTGTCTGTACTGAGACCTTGCCTTTGAAAGGTGATAATGTGAAAAACATCCTGCTACATTTTTAGTGAAGATCTATTTGCATTTGTTATCTGGGAGCCATCCATCATTTCTAACACTGTGGCTTCTGGGTGACTCTTCCGTGCTCCTCTCTGGCACCGTGTGCCAGCTTTATGCCAATAATCTTGGATGACAGTTATTGAGGTCTGAATTCATCCCCCATTTCTGTTATATATTGCCTGTGATTTAAAGCCACTTTAATATATATTAGCTGTGATATAAAGTCCCTTAATTGTCTTGCTCCTCATCTGTAACATAATACTACATTTTTCCTCCCTGTCACCTGCCTGTTCTCCGTGGATCAGATGGTGGTCCAGGCAGGGCTCTCTTGGGTGCAGGTGTCTCAGCAAACTGTTTGGAACTAAGAAAGTACTTTGGGTGATTAACTTCTGAATTTGGAACTAAAGATATTTCAGTTTCCCCCAGTTCACTGCTAACCAGACTGCGAGCCGCGTGAGATTTTCTGCAGTATTTAAATCCCAACTTCATGACTTCGCCGATTACGTGAGAATCTTGGCTCCCAGGTTTTCTGGATTCTTTTTGTCTTGTCTTTTAAAAGTACATCACTAGCACCAGTGCAAAAAAGTCCCCAGAGGGCTGGAATCTGTTATTTCTTCAAATACAAAGAAGTTTGGGCAAATGTCATGACTCTCCCCAGGCTCAACGTATCAGTCTTTGCATGGGGATGGACTCGTGCAGAACCAGCACTGGAGCCAGGAGAGAAGCTACTTTTTCTGTCTGCAGACCAGCTGCAATCCACACATCAATCCACAAATCCATTCAACACACAGCAGAGGCAAAAAAAATAAAAAAAAAGAGTCATCAATGACCCAACCAAGCAAAGCAAAGCTCTGCCAAAAGCACCAAACACCAAGGGCTGGGAGGAAGCGCTGGGGGATGTGCTCAGGGCACACACACAGCGCCCAGGGGCTGGGAGCACAGAGTCCCTTGGAGCTGACACAATCCACATAAAAACTGAGCCCCACCAGTCTCCCTTGGGCAGCCTGCTGCTGTAGAGTATGTACCTTAATAAATGTTTCTCTCTCGTTACCCGCTGACACAATGCATGTATTTGGTACTAATAAACTGCATCTGGGAAAAATAATATATACATATTTAATGGAAGCATTTTAGAGCCAAGAAAAGTCAAACCTCCCTGTTCAGGCTTCCCTCTGTGCGCTGCAAAACAGCCACAAGAGTTAAAGTAAGTTATGTATATATGATGTCCTATATTAAAGGAGCTGCATTCATATCTTTCATTCTCAACCTCCACCTCCTCCTATTCAATTTACAGTCTAGACTGTTTAAAAATACCTTGTTACTGGTTTTCTTTTTCCTGTGGGGAAAGGGCACTTGTGAGACAATGCTCTCCACTGGAGATTACACAGATTTGTTGCATGTTGCTGCATGATAACAGGAGAGGTTCTAGCAGGCTCCAATATGTAATAAACTGCAAAGGCATAAATTGCATATGATTAAACCTTTGATGGTGGGCTGTTAGGAATTCCCAGTGCAACGTGCCACGCTGCCTTTTACATCAGCCCTAACAATGGCACTCCCAGACTTGTTGGCTCCAAGGGGTTAATTATACATTATGGATTAAAACAATGCAAGGATGCTCGTTAATACCCAAATCGTTGCACGGTAACCCTGCGTGACTCCCTCACTGCTGCTGCCAATTTGCAACACTCACCTGGGGCAAGATAGGAAAAGCTTGTCATTTTTCACCCCTTCCACTCTCTTCCCCTCCTCCTTGCTGGTTTTTTTTTCCCATCTGCAACATCAATTTGCTTGTCAACGTGGCTGACAGGTGAAAAGCCTACCTGATTATTGGAACTGTAAGGTCAAAAGAAAGTGAATCCATCTGCCAGGGATGGCAATTTGCAGACGAGGGGCAGGTGAGGCAGGCAGAGGACCTCGGGAGTGATAAAGCAGGGGGTGACAAAGAGGGTCAGGGAGAAGGTTCTGGTTCCTTTCCTGGGTATGAGGGACCTCGTGCCTTGGTTGTCAGCCAATGCATTGACTGGGGAAGCTGGGTGATGTCCTCTGAGGCACCAAGGAGCTGTTGATTGTTCCTCCCTCCTTTTGCTGTCCTGTCTCTAGAAGCCTGAGTGCCTTTTTATCTGCCAGAAACCAGCACTTACATCAGAGAGGTAAGCTGAGATAAGGGGTCTGTCTAAATACTAGAAACTAAGTGGAGATGTCATGCTATGCCATAAGAAACACTTCTAGAACTTCTGAGTTCTCTCTTGTTGAAAAAGACTTTAACAAGCTGAATTAACATCCATAAACCTGGAATCAAGATACTCTTTCAGCAGTTGCAGGCTTTGTACTTTTGTCCTTCTAAAAGTAGCTTGAATAAAATGAAACTCCAGAAGCTCTATTCTCCTGTTCCTCTCCTTTTCTGGGTGAAACCTGCCCTGCCGTGATCACAAATCCAAACCTGTTCCCTCTCTGTTTATGCTGACAAACTTCCCTACCTGCAGCCTGAAGGTACCAGTGTGTCTGGCACCACCAGAGTTGGTGAGGACCTCTAAACACTCTCTCCAGCAGACTTAGTGCTGGGTAGGTCTGGGATGCTCAACAGGAAGCTGGAGCTGTGCCCCGTAGAAAACCTTGATAACAAACGTTGCATCCAAGGGTTTTCTTTTTCTTTCCCTTAGAATGGTGTGAGATTTGTCTGGAAATCTCCTGCCCTGGCCCAGGAGAGCCCCTCTGCTGTCAGTGAGCAGGAGGCTGCTGCTTGGGCTGGTGTCTGCTGGCTCTGAACATGAGTGGTTTTGTTTATGCAGCTTACACAGTTGTTCTGTACTGGTGCCTGCGTTGCTGCAGCAAGAGTTGAATCAAGCAGCAGTGTGGGAGCATCCCAGTGGGTAGCTGGGGAGCCAGTATTCATCCTCTGGAAGTTGAGCTAATTGAGCAGTGCTTAGTGTGTCTGTGTCCACATCCCCATGCAGCAACTAATCCCTGCCAAAATCCTGGCAGAGCCTGATTGTGGTCTTTTTCCAGACTGAAGGAATGTTTGATGGCTTAAGGAAAGGGAAAAAAAAAAAAAAGATCGGGGGGCAGAATATAGTAAATAAGACTTTGACCTTATCTGAAGCATTCCTGGGCACTGAATCTAGCCAAGGACTCTTGAATAAAACAAACTTGAAGTTTCTAGGCCAAGTAGGTTTTGAGATATGGCTCTTGGATAAATTGTTAGAGGAATATTTCAAAGGCTGAATTGCACCTCATTTTTCAAAGTCCCATATCTCACAAACACCTTGTCTGATCTGCCACAAACTTTGTCAATAAATTATCCCCTGGCTACTGATTGCATATGCAAAGTTTTGAGCAAAAAAAGCTGCACAAATCTTCACTCTTATTCTAAACACCTCCCTTTCAGGATACAGCCCCTCCTCCCCTAAATATTGGCAGAGCTTTTGGGTGTTGCTTAAAAAAAAAATAATCTGTGAAGTCCAAAGTGGTTAGTGCTGAATGGAAAGGCATAGAGCTTGCTATTTTCAACCTCTTAATTATGAGGAACTTGGATAAAATAGGAAGTTTGAAACTAAGTGCTTTTAGGTTTCTTTTATCTCATGGATGAATACCAGGAGAGTGAAAGTAGAGCAAAGGAAAAGGCAGGGGGATTTGAAACAGGAGCAACAAATAAGTCAAGAGCAGCAACTGAGCAGGGAGTCAGTAGTGCTTAGTGTCATCCTCCATAACTTTTATTCATAATTATTCATCTCAAGGCATTATGGCTCTCTGGCAAATGCATTCTCAGAAAAAGGGCTTGATAAATCTGTGCTTCTACTTCAGAGGTGTGGATAAACACTTGCTTTGTTTCTCGCCATTTGTACACGTGCAAAGATAAGCCTTTTCCAGCGTCTGCACTTGGATCCACGAGGAAGTTATTACCTGCACTGGCAGCACTATCCAGCAACAATGGGACAGTGACCCTGTACTCCGAGTAATTTGGTGTATGATACTATAAGGATTCAAATTATTTAATCATTTTGTAACGGACTAAAGGAACTTTGCATGCCTATGCTTATGATGTTTACTTCTTTTTGCACCGCTTGCAGTCCTGTTTTGGCTCCTAAGGAAGTACAGGAATCACAGATTTTATTTTTCCTCATAGCTGGATCCTGTCTGGAGCCCCTCAGTTTTTCAGTGGTAAAAATTTCAATTAAGCTTCACAAAATGAACAACTCCTCAGACTTAGGTATTTAATCCATACTTTTGCTTGTGTGGCACTTACGTAATAAGTTTACAAGGACATCACTCCACTGAAACATGAAGGAGGGATTTGGGGTGTTCTCTTTTAAGACCTCAGTAATCTGTTAACACATTTCAAGTCAACATTTCTAAAGAACCAAAAGTAACTGAGTTGGGGAAGCATTTTCATCTCCAATCAATTATTTCAGCAATTGTGTTAACTCTCAAATTGAAATCCTATCCATCTTCATTATGCAGATATAATCAATATCAGTAATTTAGAAGTTAGGGAATATCTTCATTAATATCCTCTGCTAAGTGGGGTTTAAAAGTCATTGCGTTATTATCCAGCTATTATTTTGTCACAGTATGAGATGTAACAGTAATTTTTCAGCATGCTGATATGCCTTGCTAACCCATACCAAGCTGATAAACACCTAAGAAATCAGTGAATAAGCAAGCACCACTTAAAATGCTTTTTCATCAGACATTGGGGGTTTTTTCAAGCTGCTGCCTAATAGCTGCACTCTTGAGCAGAGCCATCACTCTGCGTTTATATAAAATACCATTGTGGGTTGTTTTTAAAGTGCATTTCCTTTGCTCCCAGCTGGAGCTGCTGGGCTATCCCTGCCCCTGCTCACCCTCTCAGTGCCGCTGCCGTGTGGGGAGGTGATGTTCCAGGTCTGCGGGTGGGACACAAATAAATAGCAGTTGCTGCAGATGCTGTGGAGCAGATGCAGGATGTGAAACTGTGCTGGTGAGCAACATCTGTGCAGCAGGCTGGGCTGAAACAAACGTGGGGGGCTCTAATGAGGGGGTCTCGCAGCAGAGCAGTGTGAGTAGAGGGGGAGGATCGCTCATGAGGGCTTTGACCAGCACGCTGAGGTTTGCTGCCCCCCGCGGAGGGTCCCCTCTGGTTCCCCTTTGGCTACAACAGCCACAGAATGACCACATGTGGCAGCAGAGGGGACCACGCTGTTGGCAGGGTGTATCTGGAAGCTTATGTGGGAAACTGTCCTACGCTGCGTGTGAGATCCAAGAAAACCCCTGATGGAGTGAGTGTGTGGTTTTCATGGAAAGCTGTGCACAATGGGACTCCAGGGTTGGCCCCATCCATCACAAGTCATGGCTCTTATCTCTGCAATGCATAGAAAATACGGTTTATGAAAAAGCTCTAGGTGATTATTTGTTTTTCTTCTCCTCTGCATATGTGTCAGGAGTTGCTTAGAGCAAGCTTTGTGTTTGTTGGTGGCATGTGAAACAATATCTTCCAGGAAACTTCAGAATTATTTTATGAAGTGTAGTAATAAAAATATCCATGTGGTGCAGCTCATGCAAAATAACACTTCTGGCTTGGAGCAGTACGTACAGTTTCTGTAGTGCACAGTGCTTTCACAAGAAACCCTTGCAGATGGATTTCATCTCCCTGGTATTTTAATGTCCGTTTCTCAGCCCCAAGAAGCTTTTCTAGGGGGGTTGTAGAAGTGGCTATGTGTGACAGACCCTTTCCAGCTCGGATCAGGGCTGGTTTGCACTGGGGTTGGCCCTGCCAGGTTGCACCCAGCGCAGTGCTCCCAGGGGGGACCCCAGAAGCCATGCTGAACCCACTGACTGGGGGCTGTGGGGCCCATCTGCAGGGCTGGAGCTCCGGGGGGTGGTTGGTGCTGCTCCTGACGGGATGTGCAAGGCTGAGGCTGTGGGAAACCGCTCGAGGGGTGGTGGGAAAATCCTGCAAGAGAGGCTTTGCTTCCTGGGAGAACTCTAGCAGAGGGATGATCTGGACCACCTTTGAAGAGAAAAAGATTAGAATACACTCAAGATCGATCTACTAATTAATAGAACTCAGGTAGGGGATTTGCTTTGTAGCTTCTGCTGCTAGGTTCTGTGAGGAGTTTGCTACATGCTTGATAAGGATCCTCTTGTGGCAGCAAGTTCCTGATCTTTCTGCTGGTCTTTTGAGTTCTACAGGGTTTGACAGGATATGAGCAAGACATGTATGTCCAAAGGACAAACTGGGCAGTTGTTCAGGGTTGGCATTTCTAGATCTGATGAGGGATCGCATGCAAATTACCCCTAACGAATGTTAATGACTGGGAGAGTACATATTTTTCTTGATTCCTTTTTGGCAGCTTGGGCAACTGTGTTTTTATATACCTGGTACTTGAAACGTTTGATTTAAAAAATAATAATCCTCTGTAATTACGATTGCTATATTAAAAGTTGTAGGGCTTACCCAATCTCTGTAGTAAAACTTTATGACTTCTACTATCTCGACAGTGATCTCCTGGCTCTTGCTCCAAAAGAGCAGTGCAGGCTTTGCTAACCACTCGTGGATTTATTTGCCAGCCTTTCCCAGTTTTGATTGCATGATTCATGAGGGCTGAATATTTTGCCCAGGATGTTTGTGGGTGGAAGCCCAGCCATCATCTTGAGTTGGTCCTGACGATCACACTGGAGGTAGTTTCCCCTGCACGGATCAGCTGCCCATGATTTGCCTCGTGAGCAGCTTGGACATCAGCCTAGTTTGCTGAGCAAAACTGCAGTGGGGATTTCCCCTGGTCCTGGGCATGGCAAGGCAGGGAGGTGACTCTCCAAGATGCAGAAGAAGTAAGGACCTCCTGCTCTTGGAGCTGTGGGGAGGGAGATCTGGGTCTGAGCTGCTCAGGGTACCTTAAGCTCTAGTGGGTGCCAGGGTGCTGTTTCCAGCCCTGGTTTCATGAGCTCTGTGACAGTCCCAAGCCATGGCTTTGCTGTAAGAAAGCTGGGGTGACTCAGCTGTCAGCTGGTCAGACGATGCCCTGCAGTCAAAGCCCTTTTGTTCCCAGACTCAAAAGGATGACGAGGCTCAGGGTACCCTTTTGCTGCCTGTTTGGGAACTGTTGATGTATATCATCACCTCAGCACTGTGGGTGGGTAGGAGGAAAGTTCTGCTCTCAGAAAAATTTTGCTCCCAGACTTTCAGTGCAGCCCCTTCTAAAAAAAAACCTGCGCCCCAAAGTCTTGCTGTTTTTCTGTTTAACTCTGTGACCTGAGAGTGCCCCAGCTGCGTTGGCTTAACTGGGCTTATTTTTGTGGTCTGTTTGAGCAGTTAGGTTTCCTTTTCATAACTCATCTGGAGGAACATCTGACTTTCTGAAGCTCTCCGTGGTGAGTTTGTCCTGCCCAACTCTGCAGACAGGTCACGCGTTGCGTTTGGCAGCATCGGCAACAACGCGCCAGTGACAGCAACTCAGAGCCCTCCTGCTCATTGCCACTGGAGCCACAATCGCTGGCTCTGTGACAAGTTTCCTGTCCTGACTCATAGTTGCTGAGTAATTTTTAATTTTATCTCCTTCTGAAGGGAAATGGCATTTGGTCTCAGATTTGTTTTGTTATTATTAATTTTAACATATCGCAAGGTTTAATAGCTTTTTGGTTCGCACTTTATTTTTGCTATTAACACCCTTCCAGTTTCAGGCTGGCTGCTGCAACAGCAGAATTGTGTGTTAGGCTCTGAGCTGGAGTAACTTGTTGAAATAGTTGGAATAACTATTGGAGTGTTTTGATACAGCAGTTCCTGTCTGTCTTTCCTCATCTCTGGTCTATAATAGAAGAAGTATGCTCTGGGAAGAGGCATAAAACCTATACCATGGATCTACCCCAAATGTGCACTTGAAGGAAGCTTTCTTTCCCCACAGCAGGAGGTTGTGTATCCCTTATGTGCTTTGGTGCTTGTTAATCAAATCGATGATTTTTTTTTTTTTTGCATTTTAGCAACATTGTAAACTTGTACAGATTTGCTCGTGCACGGGATCTTCAATATGCTTTGATTGATAACAGTACTGATGGTGAATGGGCTTCTCTATTGTCAGTTGGGTGGAAGAAAGCAGTAAAACCCTGTTCAGATGAGTCTTGCCTGGTGATTTGGGGCACTACCTTTCCAAGATGCTGTGTTACTGCCAGAGGATACAGAGCAAGTATTCTTGCTGGAGCTCAGCGAGTGGAAACACTTTCTTGGTTCAATGAACCCTGCATCAGGCACATAAAGCTCAGTCACTTCAGGAAGCCACTGTGGAATGTACCTCTGTAGTTCAACATGGTGTATTTTTCAAATGGCAGCAGTTTTCTTCTTTTTGTTAGTGTTGGAGGCATACGGCACTGAATTCTCACTCCCTTTGGGCTTGTAGCTGAGATAAGGTGGGTAGGTTTCACTGTTGCTCTCAGATAGTAGGTAAACTGCTCGAGATGTTTAAATTGGGAATATGCTAAGCATTCAGGAGTGAAGAGCTCTGAGCTCAAGGGAAAGTGCTTGGGAAGTGGAATAATTCAGCGTGTGGCAGAGCCAGAGGCTGAGCTCTGCCCCAGCTTTGCCATAACGCTGTCTGAGGGGAGGGCGAGGAGGAATGGTCCAAACAGCAGATGGAAGAAAAGGCAGGCGGCAAGGTGAGGGCATGCGGGGGTGAAGAGGACAGCCTGGCCCAAGCCCAAGGGACTTGGGTGCCTCCCAGACTACCCGACGTCGCTAAAAACCTTGGCTTGGCTGCCGGCTTGCCCCTGCCTTTACTGCGGGCAGGGAGCTGGCGGCGGGTGCCAGAGCTCGAGGACCGTGGGTGCGAGCAGGATGAGCCCCTCTCCCGGCGGAGGTCTCCTCCCGGTGCCGCCGGGGATGGGGGAGCCCCGCGCCGTGCCCATCGGCCGGTTTGGAAGCGCTGCGAGGCTCGCACAGCGCCTGGCTCCCGGCCAGCAGCTGCAGCAGCTTTTCTTTCCTGGCTAATCGCTGATAAAACAGGAAGACCTTGATCATCCCTTTTGACATGAATAACGATGTTATCTGCTGTGATGTATGACCCAGAGCCAGATAACGTCCTCTGGCAGGCCTTTTTTCTCATGAGATGTAAAATACAATGATTATGTTACAAGGGGGAGATAAAGTGGCACAATCTTCACTAGTTCAAATAACTAATTGAAGCAGGAACTAGTGGAAATGGTTTCCTTTGTTCCCCAGCCATTGTTGATATAACAGTGCTTATAATGAAAGCTGAAACTGTTGCCCTCTTTCCTTTTTTTTTTTTTCCCCCCTTCTCTTTTTTTTTCCCTTTTCAACTCAAGTGCCTTCACTTCTGCTTCCCACTCTGTATTTCCCTGGGGGAGCCAAGGACAGCGGTGATTTCTAGCAAGGGATCCTGTTTTCCAGCAAGTCTTGTGTGTGAGCGTCAGGAGGATGAAATCAATAAGTAGTGCTCATTCTTTGTTTCCCTAGAGGACTTTTGAGAACAGAAAAATTGAGACCAGTGCTCTCTAAACCATAATTACCCTTTTTTTTAATTTTATTTGCTTTCCTTTTTTTTTTTTTTTTTGTAAGCAACAAACCTAATTACCTGGCAGGAACGGTCACCTGGGGTATATTGGTATTTCAGTGACCGTACAATACTTATCACAATTGAGTTCAAATATTAAGGAAAAAAAAATCCCCCCAGCCCTCAAGCAGGATGGTGTAAAAAACAGGACGGGTAACAGCACAGCTTCACACAGGGAGTGATGCTGCACAGTTGTGGTGTATAGTGATTAAAGGTGTTGGGAGGCTCAGTGCTGCAGAGCTTGGTTTGATCACTACAAAAGGTGTGATGCTTTTCCTCCCAGGTGGGGCAAATGAGCCTTTTTGAACCAAAACTGGCTTCACATGTGAAACAAGAACTGCTTGCTTTAAAAAGCACCCTGAACATATTCCTTAAGATGATTTAGTAAAGTCTCCACTCCACGGAGCCAGCATTAAATATGAGCTCTCTGCTGTGGGCTTTACAGCTGTGGTGGGTGTTACACTGCTGAGGAACAGGCTGTGCTCTGATGACTTGATATAACCTGCACAGACGAAGTCAATAGAGATGTAACCTATCATGGGGCAGAGAGACACAGAGAATTTAAGACTTGGGTTGGAAGGGACCTTAAAGGCAGTTTAGTTCCAACTCCTGTGCCGTGGGCAGGGACACCTTCCACTCGACCAGGTGGTAGAGGCTGGTGCCATCCAACCTGGCCTGGGTTATAGGTGTAAAAGTCTCGCAGATTTACCCAAGTGCTGGGAAGCTTTTGCCTACAGGTTGTATGACAGTGGAGTCTTTCCTCTGACAACTGGAGCTGTGGCCTCTTTGGCAGTAGGCGTTTTTGTTGGAGCTGTAGAGGGATGTTTCGACTTGCAGACTCCACCTCAGTTCATTTTCTTCCAGATGCCCCTCTTGATGCACTTTCTTTGGACCCATGTATGGGTGAGGAGATCCCTGTGCCTGGCTCGGCCAGCTGAGGACCCAGAGGTGGCAGGAGGGTGATGGGCACCATGGTTCAGAGCAGACTGGGTAAAAGGATGGATGAAGCAGACGCAGGACAGGCCAAACACCGAGTGGGTTCAAAACCTGTTTGCAGCTGAAGTTATGCTCCCAAAATACTGCTGAAGCAGCATGGAGAAGCTCAGAGCTGGGTGAGAACAGGGCAACTGGGTGCTATTTATGACTGAGGCACTGTGTGACCTTGAGCAGCTCCCTGCACCTCTGAGTCACAGCTCTGCCTCCCCAGCTGCCGAGCGAGTGGGATGGTAACACCTCCTTCATTTGCAGGGGTATCGTGTGGTGCAATTCTGTAATTAATTGCATGTAGAAAAATGTGGGGTTTTTTCTGTCCTATAAAGGCTGCACTGCAACAGTCTGACCCTCCCAGTGCTCGAGTGCAGGCTGGGAGTGTGGCTGAGCTCGTGTGACTTCCAGAGGGTGCTTTGTTCCTCGTAAGTGCAGGAGGAAATATTTGCGGGATTGGGACCCCTGTGAGAAGTTTTATGAGTTACCACATGGCCACTGTGCAAATCAATTACTGTAGTAGGTCTGTAATGAGACTAACTCACAAAACAGTTACTGATTCTACAGCAACTTGAGCAGATGCCAAAAAATGTGGCCAATAATTAGTGCCGGCCTGACGGATCCGGGGCTCCTCGGCAGCTCAGTGCTGGTTCCCAACCCAGCTGATTCTGGAGATGGTCCTGCTTGTGAGGTCAGATTAGCTGTTGTTTTTTAAAATATTTGGTTTGTGTCAGTCTTTGTTAGAAACCCAGTCTAAACCCTTTCAGGTGTAAGTATAAAGCTTAAAAGCTTTTCCACAGCTCCACCCTTAAGAATGGGTTTAATCCTTTTAACAAAGCTCTGATCTGACAGTTTATTTCGCTCTAGGCTTTAGCTTCAGTGGTTGCAGCCAAAACCTGACAAGTTCTTCTTGTTAATTCTGAATGTATTATCCAGTGACAAATGTATCTCCCACTTATATGTGACACTGAGAATGAAATGCATATGATCAAATTCCTTATAGCTGGAGTGGGGCTGGTTGTTAAGAACATCTCCATATCTTTACAGTATGACAGTCAATCTAAACCCATTCTTTTTCAGCAGCATATCTCAGCCTAGTTTGGGACACTCATGATGGGTTGCAATCTGCTGCCATACTCTGCAAAGATTAAAGAAAGGCTAAAAATAAACCTGTCACTTTCCCTGGACACTTTCTTGTGAAATGCAAAGAGAAACGTCACTAGAATACAAAATAAATTCATATAGAATTTTTTATGCCTTTTTTTTTTTTATGGACAGATGGAGTCAGTGCCATTTCTGATTTCTAAATACAGTGGTGTTATGTACAGCCTTCCACCTGAAAGCTTGTCTTGGAAGCCAAAAGAGAATAAAATGGATTTTTACAATAAAGCCAAAAAAGTTCTTAATTCTTATAAGTTTGCCAATATACAGGATACAGATAATGTATTTGATGAACTCAGCCTCCTTCTCCGCTCATAAAGTATTGGCATGACGGTGAAATATATTTTCTGGAATAGAGTCCGTGTCACGAGGTTGGGGCTCCTCTTTATTTCTGTGGGATTGATCTTTTGGCAGTGCAGTAACACCTCAGGAGGAGGATTCCTGTGCCAGATCTCTGCCCACAGACTGTGTCACCCTGTCCTGCACTTAGACTCTTAAACTGATCGCCTCTTGCTGTGCATCCTGAGTGTTTGACTGAAGCCACATCCCGCTGCTGTCTGCACCCTGAGCCGAGTTTCCCCGTTACCCCTGTGCTTTCCTGGGGCCATGTCACGCTCCCTTAGAGGCTGGCGATAGCCCAAGGTGCAGTAGGTGTTTCTCTGCAGGCAGCTGCATCTTCTGGGTGACGATCCCCAGACCTCGCAAGGAGCCCTGTGGTGTTTGCCAGGGGATGCCCAAAGGAGAAATGGTGCTGCCAGGGTGTCTCTGGGCGGCGCTGCCCGCGGCCCCCGCAGCCCAAACACGAGGGGGACGGAGAAAGTCAGCTTCCTGTAAAATGCGTGGGCTGTTTCTCTAAGCAAGGTGGAATTTTAATGAAAGTGCTTATTAATGGATGAGCCCAGAGGGAAGTGGGTTTGTGGTAAGGGCCGAACTTTATAGGGAAAGCCTTACCTCGTAAAAGGCCACAAAAGATGCTTACAGGACTGAACTTGGTCTGCTCGGGAATCGACTGCTTGTACAGAGGGACAGTCTTCCTTTTCCCATAAAACACGCATTAAGGGTGCCAACTAAGTTGGTTCTCTTTTATATCAGTCACAAAAACAGTGGGAGGTTTAGTTCCTGTCAAACTTTATGGGCCATTTATGAGGAGGCCTTCCCCAAAGTATTTCACAGGCCAAATAAAAATAAATGGCACTGAAAAACTTTATAACACAATGCATGAACTGTTGTGGCAGGGGGGAGAACATGTGCTCAAGACCTCTTCTCCCTCCCCTGTGCGGAGGAATTAGAATGGAATTTTAATTATTGTACCTTTTATAGGCTTTTTCATTTTCAAGCAACACTGTACGTGGTTACCTTAGGAAGGGAGAGATTGTGACCTTATATAGAGATGAGAAAATGTGGTGGCAGCTTCAAGGCCGTGGTGAGGGTCATCTGCTCTGCAGAGAGATGAGGAAAACCATGGGAGGTGGTGGGTGTAAAGAGGGGTGGGAGATGACTTGCGGTGTTGAGGGGGCTGTTGGACCTGGGTTTGTCTGTTGTGCTTCGATGTCCTGTCTGGGTGCTTGGAGATGAGCGGAGAGAGACAGACATGAGCATACAAGTGCCTGTTGAGCTCATAAATCTGGCTCCTCTAAAAAAAAACCTGGCTTAAACTGGAGGTTTGTTTCACACTGATGCAGCTGTGCTGCTGCTAGGGAGGTATTTCACCCTGTTACTTCATTTTTCTGGTTAAAACGGGAGGACAAAAGGAAGGAGCCAATTTTCTTCAGTGCTAGGAACAGATAAAATACTTGGAGAGGAACAGTGTGGCTCAACTTAGAGTAAGAAGCCCGTTAGCAGGAGTAGTTGCAGTTGCCAGCTTACAAGTTGCACTTCTATCTGGGGAGGAAAGCAGCACCTAAACACCCATGTGGAGAGGGGCAGCTCTGGGGAACGTTTTTAATAGAAATGGGTTGAGCAGTCACTTCTGCCGAAGCTGTCTCTGCTTCACAGTTCCCCCTGTGAACTGCTGAACTCCGCATCTCCAGGCTGGATTTGCCATTCCAACAGCTTTACCGGAGGAGTGAAACAACAGCTTGCTTCTAGGGGAAGGGAGAGGAACAACCTACCCCTCAGCAACCAAGTGGGCAGCAAAAATGCTCCTGGGAGGGTTTCTCTTCCCCTCTGGTGCACGTGTTCTCAGCAGAGGTCTGGGGTTCAGGCAGTAATGAAGTTACACCATTACTTCTTCAGATTGCCCATTTGATAAAAAAATGGGCTAAATCCTTTTGCTGACCTTACAGTATCAGAACTGCTTTTATTTTGTTAATTATTTTTCCCCGTGAGGCTGCTCAAACACTGGAGCTGGGGCCCAGAGAGGATGTGGGATCTCTGTCCTCAGGGGTACTCAAGCTGAGTTTGCGTTTGCTGTGATGCTGGTTCAAAGCTGAGTTACCAAACAACAGGACATGGCACTGAAATGAGCCCCTGTGGTAAATAGAGCAATAAACCAGTGATCTCAATAATTTTCCTCAACCATGACATTATTTCCCCCTCCTCAAATACCTGTGACTTCATGATTTTGTATCAAAGCTTTAAGACAGAATGCAGAAGATCTGAACGCTGTAAAACACACAAGCATCCAATTGCTTTCTAGTTTGGGTGTCAGGCTACAAGAAAAAAATACCAACTAGTAACGTAACACAAAAGGCATTGTACTTGAGAAGTGACTAACTAGATTCATTTAATTTTTAATTTGTTCTGGGTAACATCAAAGTAGCAAAACAAAAAAAGCTGTTAATCTTCCTGCTCTGAATAAGCTGTCTGCTAACAGGGAGGTGTGAGGGAGGGAGATGCCTATTAAAAGATTTTAATTAAGTGAAAGTGGCAGTATTACCCAGGGAGAAAGTCCTGCCTTTTATTCTCTCTTAAGTGGTGTCTGGTTGGAGACACTCAGTAACGCCCTGTCTGCCTCAGCCCTTCTCGGAGCTGGAGGAGTTGGGAGCTGTTGGTTACGGGGTGCTTGCAATGGTGTGTTCTTTAATGCTGCAGAAGTGTGGCATTGGGGGCCTGGTCGGGTGCTGGACCCCCCTGGAGTCAAATATGCACTGCTGTGAGGGGCTCAGTGTGCAGAGAGCATCAGCAGCCTCTGAGCAGCACCAGGGCTGGTGCCAGGTCTTCCCCCGCTCCCTGCAGGTGTTAGGAGACAGAGATGTCTATTATCCTGCTGCTTTCTTCTTCCTCTTAAGTTCATCATCTCCCTGGTGCTGAAAGGCAGAAGAATGACGTTTTCCATTCTCCAAGATGGTCAGTTTTAACCATAGACAAGAACTTAGGACCTTCCTGCCATGCCCATGGAGCCCCACTGACAAAAAAGGGCTGCCTGTCTGTCAGAAGAGCTGGAACCTGCAAGAATTGACTGGATGGGGACGTTGTCTTCCTCTTCCTTACTGCCTGTGTGCATTTGTGGGAGAAGACCGATGGTTCTGCCTGGTCTTACAGCCCTGCCTGCTTCTGGCCAGAGCTTTTACCACAGCAGCAACTGGTTGGTTGGGTTTTTTTTTTTCCTAATATACAGCATAAATGAATGGAGGATAAAATGAATATTGTGACCTAGCAGATTTCCCAGTGAATTCTTTTCCTTCAGGCCTCATTGCCTGGGTTCACCAGGGCTTGAGGTGGACCTTGTACAGCATCTTCCTCTTGGGGAGAAAATAGTCCTCTTTGACTGTGGTGTGTTTTGCTGAAAGGGACTAAATAACTCAAGGACCTTAATTTTGCAGTCTTTGCTCTCATAGTTAGCTTAGTGAGTCCAACAGAGTTAAAAAGAAAAAAAGCACCAAACAAAAACAAATGAAGAAACCTCAAACAAAACCCAGCTCAAAATCACACCAACCCAACCCTCCAGAAAACAAACTGCTGCTCTTACATAGGAGTTATTTTTAACTGTATTTTCATTTTGCTGGAGTGTCTGGCAAAAATATTTGCTTGTCAGTAAATTGCTGAAAAGTGGTTCTGTACTGGCAGAGCGAATTTACTTTTGTCTCTGTGTGTATATATTTAAACAAACATTTGGAGAGAAAAGTTGCGATTTTTAACAAAGAAAAGATTTTTACTGAAGAAGTTGCAAACACACCACACACACTTCTAAAATTTGACAGCTTTTGATTGCTCAGCATGTATATCAGGCTTAGTGTCTACTGATGTGAGTATAGGTCATAGGGTCAGGTCTTCCCATGGGACTCGTCTCTCCTGCCCACAAGAAGCAATACCTTTGAGACTTGTGCCCAACTGGGCAAGATTCTGAGTAGGATTCCTTGTGCTGCTACA
>VZRE01002713.1:538316-612011 GCA_013396775.1 Cephalopterus ornatus | reverse complement strand
TGGTACAAAAAAAAAAAAAAATAAATGTTGGAAGCTAATTTAAATTAATATAATCTCATTAATCGCTGGATTTATTGCCCAGGAAAAAAAACTTACGACCTCTCAGGCTCTTTGCTCGGCCAAAAGCTGAGGTCATGGTTTGTGAACTTTGCTGCCTTGTACCAACACGCAGGTGAAATCATTCCCACACAGCTGAGCCACGAGTTGCTGGCCTCCTCTGTAAAACATTCCAGCTTCTCACAGTGCCCTCTTACGTGTGCTGCTTTACAAGGAAACTGTAAATTACAATTAAACCAGCATGCAATATATTATTAGTTGATAGCAGATTGTTTTATGGGGGGAGCATATTAACAAGAGGCGCCTGGAGGTATGTGGTTTGCAGTGTCCAGCCCTTCAGTGGTTCAGGTTATGCACAGACATGAACATGCAGCCCTCATTGATAATCAGGCTGCAAAGGGCTCTGTAGAGTAATTGCAGCATTAGTCTTCTCTAACCGAAGTTTCAAAGTAATTTCAGCTTTTTATAATTACAGAGCTAGTAGACTGTAACAATTTCCAAATGTTTTGGAGCTGATTTTAAAGCTGATCTGCATCATGTAGTTAAGATAAGTCTCAAAGGCCCAGATCCTGAAGAAATGCTTTGACAGGTAGACTAGGACACTTTTTTTTTTTTCCTATTAAGTAAAACCTATTGGGGAAATCTTCACTGATGCATAGAAGATTTACCCTGACCACAAACTGGTCTGGATAAAGCAGCACTGCTTAATGAGTTCAGGAGGAAAGAGGGAGAGGATACACAGACATGACCAAACTTATGATACTAGCAATGACATTTTAAAGCAAGCTTTATTAGAAAAATATAATTTTTCCCTTTGTTTTTAAAGCATCAGTCTAGACCTCAACGTAACTCAGTGGATGGTTTTGAAGTGAGGCTATTCCATTGATTAGAAACACCTCCTTGTCTAGGAAGTTTGGGGAGCTTATGGGGTTTCTGTGTTCCATATGTAAAGAAGAGCTTGTGGATGGAGACTTCAAAGGTAGTGAAGTGTGCTTATAGCTGGTGATGAGTACCTTGAGGGGATTCTCAAAAGCACCAGAGCGTGTTGACTCAGTCATTCATTCTTAGTATTTGCGCATAAATAAGCCTGAAAACTGGGCCTGAGGGACACAGAGGATGGCCACCACCTCAGCTGTCTCATCCTGGTGACCTAGTCTTAATGACTTTCCCAGTAAAGCTTTTCATGGCTGGACGTAAGGCTGGATATATTAATGCACTTGACAGTCATCCAGTGAATAACCCTAAACTACTTTTCAGGAATGTAAGGCTTCAATTACTGCGTCTAGGATTATAAAAAATAGATCATGATCTCCATTGTTCCTCAGACTGCCTGAAAGCTATAGGAAATATTCTGGGAGAGAGCTTAGGAACTGTTAGAAGAATACCTGGAAAAGAAAGGGGGAAAAATGATGTAACTGATTCTGGCCTGGCAGTTATTTTAAATTAAGAGTCTGACATGTGGTATGGGGAGGGAATTGAGGAGGTCCCTGGCCAGCTCAAGGGAACAAGATCAGGTTAAAAACCTTCTCACTGGAAATAAAACACATGAGTGGGTTGAAGGAGTAAGGTGCAAATGGCAGCTGACTACAGAACTAAACAGAACTAGCAAAAGTTTGCTTTGTTCTTTCCCATTTTGGTGGTATTTTGTCAGGGTTTGGGCCTGCTGGTTGTTAAGCTCTTTGCATC
This sequence comes from Cephalopterus ornatus, assembly GCA_013396775.1. Classification (NCBI taxonomy): domain Eukaryota; kingdom Metazoa; phylum Chordata; class Aves; order Passeriformes; family Cotingidae; genus Cephalopterus; species Cephalopterus ornatus. The sequence goes on along the minus strand of VZRE01002713.1, from coordinate 610,268 downwards.
TTGTCTTTCAAGGAGCTGAAGCCCGTGGATGTTGCTGCAGAAGTCACGAGGGAACCACTCCCGTGTGAGGTGGGGGGGCTCCCTGGCTGGGCAGGGGCTCTGTCAGCAGCCTCTTGGCCCATTTGGAGTGAGAGAGGACTGTCTGATGCAGCGGGTACTGCTCTAGTAATAGAGGCACCGACTTTGTGAGGTTCTCAAACAGAGGTTTTAAATGCAGATTTGCACAGGTAAAAGTCTTCAGGGATCTCAATAAGTGCCAGTGGTACCTTATGGCCTCCTGTCTCCAAACTATGCCTGTGGGTGAGATGGATGATGAGCTGTGCTCGTTAAGTTACAAGTGTGCATGGTTTGAGCAAGGCAGAGCTGTTGAGTTTGGTTTCTCCTGCTCTGTGCACAACACCTTGAAAATCAAATGCGGAGTGCCTTTGCCTCCTTCCCTGCAAGCCTCCCTTGCCCACCGCATCATCTTGAGATTGGAACTCGGGGATACAATCTTGCCTCTGTGCGTGTATCTGCAATGTGGAAAGCAACTTTTATTGGAAACAAGAGTCTTATTTAAAATAAGAAAGAGAGCAAAGAATTTTTATCCTTTCATGAAGTTGATCCAAACCTTCAAAGTGTTTTTGTAATTGTGTTTATGGCTAAAAGATTGATTATTTAAGTCTGTGTTAGAGTATACTTTTTAGTATGAAGTAATGGCTCATGACAAACCAGCTCAGGAATGCTTTTGAGTTTTTCAGGAATTTTTTTTAAGCTGGATGAGGAGGGAAGAGTGTGAGGCACTAAGTTTAGCATTTCAGAACATCTGGATCTGCTCTATGGTTTATTTTTTAATGTGTTTTCCATGAGTCTAGTTAAACAACCACATGGCTTGATGGCAAAATGAACGCAAGTGTAGTGTTTGGAAGGGGACCCTGGATAAAAGTTCTCTTGCTAACCAGAGTCAAGTGATCCTCTCTTGTTTCTGGTTAGGTTGTGTGGATTCACAGAGAGCCCATCTTGGCCGCTGCTGTTCCTTTGCTCTGCCAAAAGCTGCTAAACATAAAGCAGGCAAAGGAAGTACTAAATTACAGAACACCTAATCTTTAGTCCTTTGTTTAATCTCAAATGAGTCTCCCAGATCTCATAAACTAGAAATGAGGCCAATGCATGAGGCCAACCAGGAGATGCTCCAGAACCTGCACTTGAGAGAAGGGTCTCCTGTGGCCGCAGGGGCAGGAGCAGGGAGGGATGATTCTGCTAAAGGCTTTTTTAGGCTGTGCTATTAGAGTGCTGCTGAGAGCTGTTCTTCTGACGGGCTGCCAACACACGAGCAAAGCGCAGCAAGAACTATTTAACTGCTATTAATTTTGGGCACACTGAGGGTTGTTTTTTTTCTGTTTTGTTAGTAGAAAAACAGATATGGTTGTATTGCTATGAAATTCAAAAGGACCTCAGTGCTGATGGACACTGGCAGAAGTAATGACTTAGCTTAGCTCTGCTTGTGAGTGATCTTTAACCACTGTTCTTTGCCTTTCTGTCTGGTATCCTTCTTCTCCTATCTGTTTTCCCACCTTTTTCTCTCTTCCAAGCACGTGTTTTTCTACTATTGCTGCTTTCAGCTTGGCCCAAATGCTGCCTAGACCTCAGTCCTGCACTTGAGTCAGGAGAGTGGGGCTGGCTGAGGCACAGCCGGGGGCAGCTCTAGAGGACTGGGGGGGTCCATCTCCACAGGAGTTCTAGAGCCTTCCCTAAAAATCCCTGTCACTTATTGCCATTCTGTCTTAACAGTGACATGCAGTGGCAGCACAATGGAACAGAGGCAGCTGCGGACATCACACGAACTTGTTACTATATCACTTTTTTTCCAGGGACATGTTGAACACCTTAGAGGACCTCGGTACATCCTGTGTCTCTGCACTGGTTGTCTGGGAGGGTTTTGTTGAGGGCATTCTGAAAAACCCGTGTTTCCCCGAAAAGACTGGAAATTGTGCTGAATTGATCTGTAGACAACTGATCCTTTGTAAAATGTTTGCAGGAAAGATGGGATGGCAGGGTTTGGAAAAGATGGATTCCTCAGGAAGGAGATGAGGGAGCCCCAGGGGAACGAAATGAAGGATGTTGAGGGAGGGGCAGGCTGCAGAAGGGTAGAGAAAGTCATGTGTTGGTACTTCAGGATACTTCTTCAAGGGTATCTTCTGTAATTCAGGGCTGCATCTAGTCAATATACATGGAAAATAAGGGATATTAGTGTGTAGATGTAAAAAGGATGCTGGAGATGCAACCAAGGGTAGTGCTATTTGTCTTCAGTGACTTGTACAGATTCCTGAGCTGAGGAGTAGAAGGGTTAACCACTCTGTGTATTAAGGCTACAAAAAGCTTTTCAACCAGGAACATAAATTACTGAAGCTGCTATTCACAAAGACACATATCAGACATAAAACAACTGCCACAGCTTTTCACATGTCTTATTGTACTTCATCTCATGGTGATGACTAGAGTGCTCTGGGACTACTTTTCAAAGTATTCTCCTTTGTATCTCAAGAATACACAATGGCTCAGCCTTGACATCCATCTTCATATGTAAGGACACTGACAGGTCACCAGTGACATAGCTGCAAACATGTTATCAAGCATCTTCTGATTGCCTCCAAGCAAGTGTTCTTGTCCTGCATCAGACAGACAGCATTTAGATGTTCCCTTCCTGAGTATCTTACTAGATTTTTTCTATACATAAAAACGTTCAGCCCTTCCCAGCACCAGCCATTGCAGCTCTGAGGCTGGTTGGGTCCAGCAATGTCCAGTTCTGCTTGTACTAATATGAAATATAAGCAGTAGGGTAGGGTTTCACCAACCTCATCCCTCAGGCTAACCCTGTTTTTTGACAGCTCTACAATGAGCTGTCTTTCTCCCGGTCTTTTTTTATTTTTCCTTTACCATAAACTAAACTAAAATCTGGGTTTAGCCACAGCTAAGTGACCATGAAATGCTCAGAGTTAGTCCTTGGGCCCTGGTCCCTTCAGGCACTAGCCCTGCTGTGACTCTGTAGCAATCTCTTCCAGCTCTGCAGTTTTCTGGTTTTCCAAAATTGCCTTACCCATGTCCAAACCCAGCATCAGAAGAGGTGCATTTACCCCCCTAATCAGTTCTCTCAGTCAGCTTCTGTGTATCTGGATGAACCAGGAACAAATCTCCCTCTTCCACTCTTGTCCCCAAAGTTTTGTCTGGCTCCGAAGTGAGGTACGGTAACGCCTGCTGACACAGATATGCATCCAACATTTTGAGTCCATGAATGCAGCAGTGAACAATCAGCTTTCCTAGCCCCAAAACCTGGATTCAAAGGAACCTAGTCTGGAGCATGGACAGATGACGTCTCCCTGCGCTGCAAAATCAGTCTTTTAACTTCCATGTATTATTTCCTGTCTTATGTGCTGATATGGCTCAGGCACAACTCTTAAGTCCTGACACTTCACAAGGGTCAGTTTGAAATCTGTCTTTGTCACAATCCTGGAGAGATTAGCTACTTGTTCACACTGGTAACACATCTGCTTCCCACACTGCTGGGAGGCAGAGCTGGTTTTGGGGGTCTCTGCTCAGAGTCACCCAGTTCCAGCAGGTTTTCCATGCCCTGCAGTGCTGGGTGGTGAATTCAGCCTCTGTTTCTCCCAATCTCTGATGAAACAGTCAGTCTGAAACCGTGACTAAAAGCTCAGATGTGAGATTTCCACTGTGGTGTTTGGGGGAGGAAAAACCCTTAGGGGATGGTTTTTGTCTTGTGTTTGGAAGGTTTTCACTCAAGTACAGAACCACAGTGATATCAGAAATTAATAATGCTTTGCTATAGCTCTCATTAGGAGTTTGGCTAATTGTTCAGCAGGCTCCAAGGAGAATGCCAGCTTCTGTCTGGGAGGAGTTTGAAGTTGAATAACATTGAGATGGGGCAGCACAGTGGTGGTGTGGGATGGGGAAGGCTTTCTCACTTCCACAGACAAGTGAGATGCTGCTTGTCTGCAGGGGTGACTGATTCTCCAGGAGGATGGTAGAACTCCGTGCCTGGTGAGGGATCACTGCTGTGGAGCTTTCAAGGAGGCTACTGAGCTAAGGATCAAGAATCCAGGGAGCACTTTCATGAAGCTGAGCACTGAGTTGAGATGGCTTTTGGGACAGGCTCAGCTGGCTCAGGTGAGCAGCTGGTAATATGAGAACGTGATGAAAATAAACCAGGTACTGTGTGGAGATTTGGTTAGGCAGCTGAAAGACAATTCACCCACAATTCACCTGCTGCGTTTGTGACAGGTGAATAAAATAAAATATCTTGGGAAAGAGCTTGGGGTCAGTTTTTTTCCTGGGCTGGAGAGACTAAATCAGAAGACTGCACCTTTCATGGAAGGCAGTCAAGCTCTTTTTCACCAAACATTTGGATGTCAACATGAGCAGCTTGAGCCTATGTAAGATTATAGACTTTTTCACGTGTCAGTCAAAATATCCCGGGGAGAAAAATGTCACATTCTTCCTCTCTGTTACTGGCACTCATGTTTTGTAAAACACATAGCTTTTTATTTAAAATAGATCTGCAGATATAAAAGCTGAACACAAAATATCAGGAAGTTGGCTGGTCTCTAGAAGGGATGCCTGCTGAGAATGTAAAATTAATTTGCTGCATGTGAAAAATGCTGGCTGTGGGGACAGATGACAGGGAAGGTTTCTGAAGCAGAATAGCACGGGTACGTTTCCTCTGTCTTGCAAAGCAAAATGGTCCAGTTCTGTTCACAAAGGACTGTTTCTTGGGTAAGCCGGTAACCTGATATTTATTCCTTTCATACTGGTTTATTCCTTTCTCAGTCTCTCTTTCCAGCACAAAACACTTTTGCATATCTCACATAAGTGGACAGGCAGAGGGTCCTGGTGTTTGCCAATGACAGGTGCCTCAGTCAGCTGGGGAATGATATTGGTGGTCTCTGGAAGATGCTCCGGGCCTTTTGGTAACATGTTTGTCCGTGCTTCCTGTTAGGACTTGGTTCATAGATCCATCTTAACAGAAACAATAAAAAAAATGGATGTTCTTGGGGTGACTTACTTGTCCCCCTGATTAAATAAGCTAAAGCGTCAACATTTTTCCACATTTATAAGAAAACTGCATCAGATGTTCCAAACGTGCCAGGCCCAAGAGCACTGCAGAACCAGAATGGACCATTTCTCTCAACTGACTGTGACATCTGTTCTACCTTCCCTGTTTCTCTGGCACCCAACTGTATCTACATCAGAGGAAGGGCTCTGGTGACAGCAGACCCAGGGGTGCAGGCTCACCTTCAGGACACGGTTTGACTGCTGGCCATGTGATGTTTGGGGTAAGAAGATAAAGCTTCGTCTGTATCTCTGTGGTGCTCAGCTGAATTTCACTCCTGGGTTACAGCAAGCCATGATTTTCCTGGTCTGTACTAGATTTACACTTACACAGAAAATGTGGAGAGAGATAGGTGCTTGATTGCCAATTTGAGACAAGAATAAGGAAAAATATACCCCTATTTTTGTTTTCAGAAGATTTGAGGTGCGTACATCAACCTACCTCCATCATTAACACCTGTGAGGTCTTGCCTGGAGGCAAGGAACCAGAAGATCCAAACTGTAGTTTCAGGATCCTTAAGGCTTCTTGGTTGAACTGAACATTGCTTCAAATTGATTGTTAAATCAGGGAGTGTGGGTGTAGCTCATTCCATTATAATCCCCACAAATTGCTTTGTAATCGAAAGCTTTTGTTCCAGTGTCAAGTGGTTAAGCACCAAGTAAGAAGATCTATTTTACAAGACTAGACAAGATCTGACAGACAGCGGAAACTTAACTTTCAACAAATATAACAATCAACATGAGAGAACCAAAAGGTCCTCATTAAGCACTGCTGTTTTTAATTAATTGGTCCTTCAGATTTACTTCTTTAAAGCTGCTAACAGCCTTAAGCCTTTCCTAGATTAATTACAAAAGACGAGCAAATCACAATAATTAGTTTAGCCTCAGGCTCTTGCAAGGCCTCTGACCTATGTGTGTAGGTTTGCTCCATGCCGTGTAGACTGGGGGAAGCAATTTGCCTTCTTGTCTTGTTTCTGAATCAGAATTTCTGGCAGGAAGTGGTTTTTTATTTTCTTCAGTTGTTGAAAAGTGTGATTTTCCTTCCCCTAATATATTCTTGTCACTTAGTCTAAAATGATCCCTCTGCTGTAACGACTCCCACTTGGGCTGGAAACCCTCCTTCACCAACAACAGCTCAGTCAGTGATGATGACTTTCAAGGCTTGTAATTCTTGGCTTATGGGGCCTACAGACTCAGGGAAGTATCATTAAAAATGAATCATGCTGCTCCCCTGGGGATGTGCCTGCTTCCCGGGATGCACGTTAATGTGGATCCATCACCCCTCCCTCGCCGCAGAGGGCTGGTAAGTCAACAGTGCAATGTAAGAACGAATTTCAAAGGGGAACATATATGTTCACCTATGCATAAAGGGAGAGAGACTTTCTGTACGTGCCTGTAACAGGCAGACCCGTCGCTGCACCGATGCTCTTCAGGTCTTTCCTGGTCTGACCCATGCTTTCATCTCTATTCCCTTCATTCATGACACAGATTCTCCCATTTCAGCAGTCTCCCCCTTGGATTTGATGAGCCTGTTGACAGTGTAATGGGAAAGCTTTCTTCTCTTCACCTGGAAACTCTGTGCCTCAGTTTCCCTACCTGTAGAGTGGGCACAGGACCATCCCTTGGAGACCAGCTACATGCCTTGACTTACTCATTCTGTAAATTGCTTTGAGATCTAGGCTGATGAGGAGATAAGGGAAAATTATTGCAGTTTGTGCTCTTGATTAGATAATCATCTGCTTAATTTCCTGTGAGTTCAATGAGGCACCTAAGAATTATGCTAAACTGTGGTTTAAGGAGTGACATCATCCCAGTGCTGTTACTGTTTGACAAAACCGAGTGTAACCATGGATAACCACTAAAAAATGCTGTTCTAAGGTACCTGCTGGGCCCTTCCACGGTGCTCTTCCCAGCAGTGAAGTGGGAGGTCGAGGCGTGGGGGTACATGGTCTGCCTGCTCCCTGCGCCCTGCAGGCAGAAGGCTCCCATCACTCCTCAACATCTTAGCCCAGAAACAAGGTGCAGCCCTGCTTCCAAGAGGAGAAACCACTGCAAAAGTGCTTTCTAAGCACAGCAGTGCTGTTGTGTTAGCACAATATACTACTGCTGGATATTTTCCTCCTGAAAATGAAAGCAACTTATATTTTTCATTGAAGCTTTTGGGTTCTCTCTTTCCACCCAGCTGCCCTCTGTCTCACTGTTGCTGGATGCAGCCTTAAAAGGTGTATTGCTATTTATTTATTTATTTTTATGCTCTTAAGATGTCTTTTTTCAGGCCAGAACAGACACAGCTGAGTTCCTGTGGGCTGAACTGCTGGGCATTGCTTTATTGTCACCTGTGAGCTGTAGAGTAGCATCAGCTCATTGCTAAGCCCCAGCTAATAAATCTGTGCTATCTTTTTCCAGAAAATTCCCATCTGGTCTGGAAAAAGTGGTAGAGACCAATGATTTTTTTTTTTCATCTTACATGGTGAGTAGCTACACTGAGGTGAATCCCCATCTGGAAGAGGCTTTGCTCACCTGTAGGACAGTTGGTGTCATTAATGCCTCAGTGGGGCATCAGGAGGGAGTCAGACAACCCAAGCTGGCTGCTTCCCCCTCCCTCTGGGTCCACGAGGAAAATCCTGGCCAACACAGCTAATCCACTTCCCTTTTATTGCTCGGACAAAAAGAAAGGGATCCTTATCTCTCTAGACTAGAAGTGTAATGGGAAGCAAGCAAGGGCCTTCCCCTTCCTTCTACTTATCATCTCTTTGTCCCTCTAAATTTGTCTCTGTCCCTGGACCTTAACCTCCTGCTCCAAGGGCAGGACAGGGCAGGCTGATAAGCCCTCTCTGAAACCACTGGTATTGAAGCAATTCTTCAGCAGCTGCAGCCCTTTGCAGCTGAGCAGAGATTACCATCTCTGTTCATGGGAACACTGTCCTTGTGCCTCCTTAATGCCTCCTGGCCTCCAGACCTTATTTATGGCACCTTCTGGCTGAGTTACCCAAGCAATGCAGCTCAGGGATCTTTACTGTGCTTTCTTTGGACTCTGTCCTCAAAACCAAGGTAACTTATTATTTTTTCCTTCCCCGTCTACAGCTGCTTGTGTTTAATCCTGTTCACGGGACAGGAAATAGTCTTCCTCGCTCCAGAGAGCTGGTCCCGTGTGTTTGCTGTCCTTTGGGAAGCTGTGCAGTGTGGCACAGGCAGGTGAACTCTGCCAACAGCTGCTCAGCTACACATGTGCTAATATTGCCTTAGTTAGGAGCTTCCATTCATGGCTAATGTGAATGCAGTTGGGGAAATGTGCCCACAATATTTCTAGTTCTAAAATGATCTATCGGTAGCTTCTAGGCAAAAATCATTGCAAAAAGCAGATTTTTTACACTTCAGGTTTTGCCAGCTTAGCCCGGATGTGTGATCAGTCCCCAAGACTGGGAGTGCAACCTCAAATACTTGTATTTGCCTTCCTTACAGAGGTGGAAAAATCTCTGACAGTCATGAAATTGTCCCTGAAGTCATGAAAGTTTTGATGCACAGTCCAGAAGTTAAAATCAGGAATGAGGGTCATCTTTTCGGGGTATTTTTTCAGTATGTATTTCCTGGTACTTTCCCAATAGCTTCCACCATGGGTGCACTCAGATAAGAAATAAGAGAACTCACAACAGGTCTTTTCAGTCTGTGAATTGATGCTCAGTGTGTAATGGGAGCAGTGATACAGCAAGGTGCTGCTCTCCCTCCTGGGACTGCATGGCTTTGAGGTCTTACCTCTCTGCACTTCATCACATCTGTTTTCTGCTGCAATTTCATTATTAAGCTGCTGGGATGGGAAGGAGGTGATGAGGAGTGTGAGGAGGCTGCACGAGCAGAAAAAGGCAAGACAAAGATCACATCCCCAAAACTTGCTGGGTATTAGTTTCTTCTCCCTGAGAAAAGAAAATCCCTATGGGATTATGAGACATTTCAGCAGAGAGATTAAGAAGAAAAATATATTCAGCAGACAGTCAACAAACTCCAGAAAACTTTCAAAACCAAAACGGTGGTGCTGTTGGCAAGATACAACTGAAACAGAGGAAAAGTGGGTTTGGAATTTAAAAAAAAAAAGGCAGTTGAATGACCTTACATCAGCCTTCAGTCTTCTGCTTTTGTTTCCCCCTGGCATGACCCAGACCTGTGCCTCTTTCAGTGCTGCTCCTCTGGACGTGTGTGTGTGTGTGGAGGGGCAGGGGAGTGGGAGGATCAGGTCTTTTTTCTGAGTTACGGATTTAGCCATAAACAATAAAGATTTCCCCTTTAAATAAGCACCAGTAGGGGAAAAAAAAACCCAACAAACTCTCTGCCTCATTTCCTGTTGTGTTTTGAGGTTTTTTACCAACACTGAAAACCACAGTTCATTACGGGAAGTTTTAGTGGTCTGGGTCTGTTAGTGTTTTAAATCAGTATCTGGCATCAGCAAATGAGACACTTTTCCCTTGAAGTTGGAGGGGAATTTCACTCTTTTATGTGTGTTTTGTTTGAGAAATTGTGTATTCGCATTTCTTGTCAAGTTTCTTGTTTATAAGCACTGTATAAAGCTAGAAAAGTAACAAAACCAGCAATGTTTTGAACGCTTTTCCCTCCAGCTGGATGAATAACACTTCCCCGTTAACCTGCAGCTTGCAAAGGGCTGGGGAGTGTGGCCGTCACTGGTCTGCTCTCAGCTTGGGTTTGTATCACGACTTCTTTGTAGAGGCAGGAGTTTTCATCAGTGAAGTTGTTCTGGAGACAGTCATGAGCTTGAGATGCTGGTAACTTTTTATGGAGTTAGCAGGCTTATGTTTTACACCATCTGGGAAGCTGGGATGGCATTCTGCAAGGTGCTGGACACAACCATGGGTAACAGTGTCTCCTCAAAACCCACTGTAGCCTGGAGGAGCTGGTAGGGAAATGAAACACAGCTTTCTAGGACGAGTGAAAATTTCTTCACAATTAATGGGAAGTGGCAGTCAAGTAGAAGCTCCTATTTACCTTCAGTTTGCTCTCTGAATGCAGGGCGTTGCAGTGGTTCTGCCAGTGGGATGGGAGGCTGTGGTTGGGAACATATGGGCTGGAGGAAACCCCTCTCAGTGGGGATGAGCCTGAACTGAGTCCTGTCTTGTTCGCCACCTCACTTGTGTCTCAGGAGAACTCTGCTGGTCTTTCCTCCCTGGTTTCCAGTCTTCAAAAACCGTGGGACTGATGGTATTCATTGGATTTTGTGGAATATCCCGAGATGCTCAGATGAGAATAAGCATAAGGAGGCAGTGATGCCACAGGGTTCCCCAACTGGCCGTGTCCCTCACTGGTTGTGTGCTCCTCTCTGGGCAGCCAGACTTCAAGCTAAATCAAGCCCCTCTCCCAGGTCTGCACTGCTAGGAAGCCTCTTTTTATAGTATTATCCATATGAACTGGCCTGCTCCCAGCTTAATGCACCCAGGCCAGCAAAAGTCCACCAGCAGGACCGACCCTGCTGTCACTGGGAGGGCCCACATCCCTCTGGTGGGTTGTTGGCTGTGCCACCAGAAGACTGCTGAGAGGCCATCCCACTTTGTCAACTTGTGTGTGGGCCATACAGATGTGGATGTCTCCATCTGGTACTTGGCTTTTCCCCTGGCCAGTACTCCAGCCATCAACATGCTGTTGGCAGTTCTTCAGCTGCAGCATCCCACAAGCACAGCCTCAGAAAGGGCTGTCTCTGGGTCAAAGCCCCCGGAAATAAAGAGCTGGGAGTTCTTTTAGAGAAGATGCAAGTGAGTGTTGTGTCCCCATCTCTTTGGAGGAGCAGGCTATGGAGCGAGATGGCTTCACCACTGTCCTGTCCCTCCACGGAGACTCCATGAGTCCCCAAGGAATGTGCTCCAATGCTACAGGTTAAGTGTTCTAAAATGTGGGAGGCATAAAACAAATGGGCTGAGTGTCCCATGTGCCACCAGGATCCACTTAATCCCATAGCATAGAGAGGACTGTACTTTGGCACCTTCCACCAGCTGCTTGGATAAGGGATTAACAGGGGATTTAATTAAGAAGCATAGTGATTTTTTTTTTTCATTTTATTTCTTTTTTTTTCCCTGTTTTTTTCCCCTTTGGCACAGCATGTCCTATCTGGACACTGTCCTATGTGGCACTCAGACTCATAGCCCCTTCCCTGGGCACAGGGAAAGCCACACTGAGCCCTGTGTAGCCATGGCATATAAAGGTGTGACTACAGGGTCCAACAATCCCATCTCACCTCCTGGAATGGATGTGGCCAGTAGATAGATGAGGAAGGCAGCAGGTTTTAGAAAGGAGGAGGGAAAGGTCACACTTCCAACCTCATGCTGCCTGTGATACTTTCCTTTGATCCCTTCGCTTTAAGAGGAGATAATTTAAAATCATTACCTCTACCACCCCTTGCAGCCTCAATGGGCTAAAGAGCCCCACGAGTTTTTCCAGCTGAAACTTGTAACGTCCCTGGGTTTTGTGCCAGATCACATGTTGCTGTGCCACACGCTGCCAAGGCACCCGAGCGCTCTGAGAGCAGGGGCACTGGAGATGCCACACAGAAGGCTCTGTGTGGTTGCTGTGTTTTTCCATAGCAACAAACACGCCTGATTACAGCACATTCATATGCTCTATATAATGAGTATCCCATAGGAAATTTATCACTGTGCATCCTGCATCGTAATTAGAAATCAGGCTGGGGCAACTGAAACCAATTCCCTGGGCACGGAATGTGGGACGTGCTCGGCACAGAGAGGGCAGTGGGGAGCAGAGAGGGGAGGGAGCAGCAGCTCTGCCTGGCTCCAACACTTGTTGCCAAATTTCACAGCTAATTCTGAAATACTTGTGCTGTCCCTTCTGGCAGAGTGTGTGTATATGTGAGAGAGAGAGAGAAGAGAAGAGGTGGTTTTGAGGTTTTTCTTTTCTCTTATTTAAAAAAAAAAAAATTAAAATAAAAACAAAAAAACCCACCCCAAGTTTTCTAGCCTCATTTCTCTTCTGCTCCCCTCTGGCAGAGAGGAATTGAAACCAGCAGCATTTAGAGTTCAGTTCCCTAGGAAAAGTGGGTTCTCCTGGAGGGTTTCTGCTGTGGCCTGGTCCAATTGTTACTGCTGTATCACTTACAATATTCTTAACTACTTCAGACAAATTCAGCGGCGCCTTAATGAAAAAATAAAACACACAGGCAAACTTTCAACCAAGAAAACTTAATAAAGAATTTTATTCACCTGACAAATCTGATCAATTTTCACCAAATAAGCAACGCTCAGCCTCAAGGCTAGGGGTTCACTGCATGTGCAGTGTATGCATCTTTCCAGGTTTAAAAGACTTGGGTTTTGTGGCTAGTGCTGAGTTCAAAATGAAATGTTACTGGCAGGTCAAAAGCTGTTTTGTAGCTCAGCAATTGTGTTAGGTATTCATACGGTTCAGTCAGTGATGATAGCTATTAAGGTATCTACTTATATTTGCCATCATCACTGCATTATGGTTTTTTTCTTATATGACGAGATCTGTTCAGATTCAGGTAATGAAATTATCTTTCTTCTCCATTAACCTGTGTCACTTCAATTTATGAACAAATGCTGCCCTTGACTACAGTCTGATCTGAGCCCACAGGCTTTCACCCTGCTTCCAAGGGCAGAACTTCGTCACTATTGGTAAGGAGAAATACAAAGGGGAGGCACAAATATGTGCAATATTGAAGCCATATATAAATATATAGATTGTTTAATATTTATTATGACTGTTAAATCAGCTGACAGTTGAATCAACTGTCTTGGTACCAAGAGGTAATTTTCTGAGGCCTCTGTGAGCCCACAGTCAGAAGTGGCTGGGAATTGTGCAGAGGAGGGATTTTTCCATGCTGGGAGTTACCATGTTACACCACCTGCTATTGCAGGGGCACGTGGGAGTGAATCAGGTGTCCCAATGTAGCTGTCCTGTGACATTTAGATGCTCTGAAGCATTTGAGACATGGCCATACATTTGGAATCTGGGATACAGGGGATCTGTGCCCATTACAGCAGGCACAGCTGGATGTCAAATTGGCAATAGATGCTTGTCAGCTACTTGAACTGCTCCCTTCTACCTAGAAAGAATGATATTTATTCAATAAATGGGCTAATTTAATGCCCCAGAGATGGAGCTGACTGTAGGCATGATAATTTACATTTCAGTGAAATTATTTAGGATAGGCTTACAGAAGTTCACGAGGCTTCTAGTTTTGCCTTTCTGTGCTAAAAAAAACCAAGGCAAACCACATGCTGCTGGATTGAACTGCATTATGCTTGTGTAATGACTCTAAGTGATGCTGTTACAGCATTGTGGAAGTGTAATGTTTCAGGCCATTGCTGTTGAACAATGCCCTCTGTGTGTGTGTCAAGCAATCACCGAGACTTGCCTAATCTCAGTTTTTCCCCCTACCCCTCTGCTCGGACATAAACCAGGTTTGGATTTGGAGCGTGCCGAGGGCAGCCTGCTCCTAACCTTCGTAACGACGTAAGAATTGTTGTGGCTGCTTCATTATTTCGTGGGTGCTTGAGTGCATGCAGAGCTCACTTGCAGGTTGCTGTCATCCTGGAGGGTTCAGGGCTGGAGACCATGGAGGAAAGCTTGGCCTTATCGTGACTCTCATTGCAGAAATCATCTTGGCAATGACTGATTCATGTGGCTGTGTAAGGTAAAAGAAAGCAATGCCGGGTTTCTGGGTCTGACACTGCAAATGCACTGGTAAATTAACTGTGTTTCATTTGTTATCAGCTGGGTCTCTTAACTTGGACTTGCTTTGCTGATAAACCAGTCCTATCACAAGAAGCACAGCATGCTGTTCCCGTATTCCCCGCTTTGGAACAAGGAAAATGAAGTAAGCCTCTTTTCCCCATTCCAGGAGATTGCCAACATTTGTACCAGTCCCACAGCAACGTGGCACTAATGAAATCACTGGATGGTGTACCATGAATTGAAGTGGCCAAAACACTCCACTGCACCCTTCGTATTAAGTGTTGCTCATCACAGCCCGGAGGTGAGGCAGCTGGACAAACAGCGCGGCAACCAGCCCAGATGCCTGGGGGCACTTGCTGGGAACCAAATGGCCATGTGTGCTCTGTGTCCAAATGTTCTGGCTGCAAAAGGCCCTGCTTCACAGTGCCTGCTCCTGAGGAAGCATCGTTCTGTCTCAGGAGAGGATGCTACAGCAGCTTCTGTGCCGTTTGTTACCTGCTTTCTCCCCGAAGTGGCCGGGTCAGGCAGAAGTGAGTTTTCATCAGGAGGAGACACTGCAGAAAGCGCTGATGTCTTGTTTTGCAAGGGTAGAAAAGCATTTCTTGTTTCTCCCTGCTCACAGGTTCTCAGGAAAGGGACAATGGTTAGTAAAAGGCTGTCATGTGGAGGGGAACAGCAATTTTCACCCTCAGGTTGTTTCCCACTGTGAGGGGCCCAACAGGCTCCCTGTTGCCTAATGCCAAATCTTGCTGTGATTTATTGTACCTAAGAGTACACAGCTCTGAAAGTTCCTCTTTCCACAATGCTACGGAGCTGCAAGTAAATTTTATTCATTTTCAGGGGATTTTCTTGATTACAGACAATAAAAAGTCCATTCCTGTGGGTTGGCACCCTTCCCGACGAAGATCCAGGCAGTGAGACAGATCCCCAGGGGCTTTTCCAGTTTGTGCTGCAATTTGATCTGCTGAACCTGCAGTGACCGAGGGATTATTGTCCCTAGTGTGCTCCCGGGGTTAGGTTTTCCTTTGGAAGCCAGGTGGTGTTCTTCTTAATAGAGCATGGCCAGGGCAGAGTGTTAAAGTGGCATCCTGTGCTGCTTTGGGGTGACTGGATTGACAGATCGTATCATCCAGCACTTATTGCAATGCCCATCAGGGCAGCAGAGCAGGTTTTGAAACCATCTACACATAAAAAATTTTGGTGCAGCAAGAATAGATCAGAGCAGGAAAAGAGAGATGAGTAAGGAGAAGGGAATGGGAAATAGACTGATGTGTCTTTGGAGGGAGGAAGAGGAATGTGTAAAACAGACATAGGAACAGTAGATCAAAGTAGCCCAGCAGGAAGAGGAGAAAGAGCAAACTGGTTATTGCATGAACAAAAATATCATCATGGATGAGACATGAAGGGAATGACAGGAGGAAAAGAACAGAGATTGAGAGTAAAAAGAAACGTCTTCCTCTTAGAAGAGTAATAAAGGACAGGAGTGGGAGGTGAAAGGGAATTAGATGAAGAGGAGGAAGGCTGGAAATAAAGACATACTAAAATGGTGTCTGTCTGACCCAAGGGGAAAAGCAGCAGCTTGGAGATGTATCTTGAAATTCACTTTGGGTAGCGCATCATGAAGCTCAGCTCAGGCAGGAGCTTTTTTTTCTTTGGGGAAAGAGGAATCTGTGCCCACATGAACGTCGGGGTGGTGCTGATGCAGGTGGGGGCTGCAGAAGCGAGTGTGTGGCTGAAGCCCCGGAACGGGGAGCTGGGTCTTGTTCAACGTAAAGAAATGAGTCCAGAGAAGCACAACCAAGCTGCTGTGGTTCAGTGAAGCAGGCAGCGTGTGATGACATTTCCCTTCAATCCCTGCCTCGTGATTAGCTTGCTCCAGGGTAAGCCAAGGCACTGGCAGCTCACAGCGGAGCAGCGCCGGCTGCACAGCACCCTGCGGGATGCGCCTGTGCTGCCTGGCTCCCTGCCTGATGAGCCTTCACTGAAGCTTTCATACGTACTCAGTTCTAGCAGCTCCTGCCTGGCTCTCCCTGCCTCGGGCTGCCTGCTCAGGGTGGCCAGAGCCTGCCCTTACGGCAGCTGGAGATGCTCCTCCTCGTGCTGCGCATCTCCTGTGGGCTCAGGGGGTGGGATGTGTCCCTCGGTCGTTACCCTCGGTGCCCAGTGCTCAGTTGGACCATCCTGCTCCCTCCCCAGTTGTAAGTGGCGTTGTTAGTTCTTTGGCTCTAATAATCTTCATTTGAAGCTCTAATGGATATCCACACAGATAACATGCTAATTTATTAGTTCAGCTCAACTGGGCTGCGGGATGAAAAATGATTGCGGAAGACTTTTAATAAAATTCAAAGGGATTTTATAGGTCTCAAGCCACTTTTAAAATGCAAAAGAAAGCCAAGAGTATTACTTTGTTAACCCACATAATTCTATCCTGCCTAATGAGGTCTGGAGCTAATCTTCAGCGCTCTGCCCTGGGATCAGAATTATTGGAGCAGGTAAACACTGCTAAGTACCACTCTGCATCCCTGAGTCGGGTTGCATTGTCACCATGACTTCTCTTCCTTCCCTTTTATGAACTTTTCATAAAGCTCAGAATAGAGATGATTATGTAAAAAGAAAGAGCTGGCTTCCTGTAGTGACTTGCATGCAACAGCCTCCTTTCCTCTCCGCTGCTGGGGTTTAGGCAGCCCAGGGAAGCACAGCGTGTTGGCTTGGGGGAGAGCTCCAGTCGTTGCTTTCAGACTGCTTTTCCAAAGGGACACGGGGAGATCAGTCCACGATGGCACATTACTCAGCTGTGAAACTCATGCTACAAGCTCAGTTTAGGCAATGTATTTTTCATGACAACTTCACATTTCTTACTCATTTTTGCAGAGCTATTTTGTGACTGGGGGGACGGCGAGTGGGATAGAAATATGGGAGGGAAATGAGCTGCTAACCTGAATGTGGAAGGACTGTTTATTCTCCCCCAATCAATGAATTTTGACAGAGTCACTGTCAAAGAGAGCAGAAAATACAGAGCAAGACTGCCAATTACTATAAACTGGTGACCCCACTTGATTCAGTGGAGTTGCTCATCTTCACTATCTCAGAACCTGCTTCCCATTTGAGAAGCCATAATAAACTTTGTTTTATTTGCTTATTGCAAAACATAAATATTTCAGCTCAGACCTTGCTGCTAAAACCAAACAAAGCATTAAATGAGCCAATCTTGTCAAAGGTACCACAAGCTGCCCCTGCAGTTCCCCCTACCTGTAGAGGCTGCGATGGAAAGTATTTTGGTCTGAGTTAAAAACAAAGGCAATTGAACCCCAGTTCTTAGAATGGCTTGGAGAAGTTTATCTGGTTTCCAGAAAATTGCACCATGTCACTGTAGGCTCCACTTTGCTGGTTTCATGACATGTACAACACCATAACCAACAAGAAAGCAAACACATGTGAGCGTGGGGTTCGTCATCTTGTTTAATTCACGTGTCCTGCGTTCGGGGCAAGTCCTGCTCAGATTTTTAAGAGCTGTGACATTAGTAATTGTTTCCCTGAGTGTGTAAGCAGTGCTTGTCACAGTCACCAGCAAAGCCCAGCCACAAATGTGGTTTGGATGCTGGAGGGAGTTTTGTTGAACCAATGACCTCACGATTCACTTTGCTCCCATTACTCAGTGATTACAGTGTGACCTGGGGAAAATTAGCCACAGTTACAGCAGAGGAGGTTAAGGTGACCACTTACTGGGAAAATGTAGCTTTCAGGGTATAATCTGTTTACAAGCATTTAATTGCAGTAAATGAGCCAGGCAGAAGGTGAGGAAGATCTGAAACACAGAGGAATAATAAATTGACTCATGTTTATTTAAGCATTTATATCTTCTGAAGCTGGGCTTAGCCTGAGGATGCATAGGGATTAAGGCATGCTCGCAAAGCCCCTTGCCATCCTCTGCATCCCACTTTTCCCCTACAATGCCAAATCCTCTATCCCTTGCCAGTGGGCTATCTGCACTTATACATCATTTTCTTTGCTTAGAATATTTTCTCCTGTCATCTACACTGTTCAGTCCTGTACATCTCCCTCCCTCTCCCAACATATTCTTTGTGTTTCAGCAAATGATGCTCTTTCAGGCTGGTTTATTCCCTCCCACCGTCCTTCAATTGGAGCACAGAATTATCTCTCGAGGCTGAATGTGTAAAATGGGCTGTATCACTTCAGGCCAGCTGAAAACTGTACTTTCCAGAAGGGTTCAATTAATTAAACAAATCCCGACCACAATTTAATTTTGACCTAAGTTCTAAAATGCTTGACATAAAATGGGTGATTTTCTTGAGTTTTGCTATTGATGAATCCACATTTAACATTAAACTAAAATCTAAACTAATTTTTTTTCCCCTTGCAAAATGTCAACATTTTCATTTTGAAAAATGTTGAAACAAAATGTTCTGACACCTTGGAAAATCCATCTCCTCCCATACCAATTTTCCTTCCAAAAACCTATCATTAATTTTTTTTATTCATAAAAATAACCTCAGCAGCAGCGGTAGTAGAGCTGTTCATCTCCCTTTAGTCACACTGCTCGTGGGATTGCAGAGCCATTTTTGCATTTTTGGATTGCCCCTCGAACGGAAGCCTGAGCTGGGTGCAGTAGGACGTGCTAAAGGGGAGAAGTGACCCCACAGTGGGGAGGGGGAGTGTCACATCTTGCCTGGGGTAACTGCTGTGGCCTGAGTGGCTCTTGCCCCGTGGTGCTGGATTCACAGCAGTTGCTTTTGGGTAACTGTGTAAGAGCTTCACCTGCATGTGACTGATGGGCACTAATGAGACTTGAGTTACCCCAAGGGGCTACCCTGAGTTCAGCTCTCTTTGGGGCCATCCTGCCTCCCTGGTGATGCTGTAGGGTGTCTCCAGCTCTGCCATGGCCTTGCTGAGTCACACACCACCTGAGGGCTGATGGTCTGTCTCGGCCTTGACCCATTCCCAGAGAGGTACCTGATGCCGGGGCTGGGGCTGCCCTTGCAGCTGCCCTGCCTTTTACTTCTTGGGGCAAGAGCCTTTGTTTCCCTGAGTGCTGACTTGGTGCTTGAGTCCTAGAAGATACTCCTGACCAATAACTGAAGACCCACAGAAAATCTTTATCTGTCCAGGTAAGGAATTATCGTTATCCTTGTTTTATGGATGCAGGCAGGAAGCATATTTTCCCAGCTCTTGCTGATTTTTTAGCAGTTTCCTTCATTTTTATGACTCATTATGATTCTCATTTTCTGGTTATAGTCTGCTTTGACTCTCACCCCCCACACCCCCTGAGAATGAACAGCCCAGCATGGGCTGTGCTGCACTATCCTGCCCCTTTCCCTCCATTCCACACTTCCCACGAGGGCTCCCTCTGGGCTCCTGCTGCTGTGCTGGGAGGTTGCCTGTGCCAGGTCCCTCGCTGCAGTGCAGGACACAACACAGCAGCTTGTTTTACAGTGCCCTACAAGAGGCATATTTGCTGCCCAGCAAACCCCAGCAACACCTCTGAGGCTGCAAGGACTTCTCGTTCCAGCTCCAAGTGCCCTTTCCTGCCCGTTGTGCGACACAAAAGGAGAGTGAGCAGGGAAAGCCGTCGGGCGTGTTAGTTACGATTCGGTCAGCCCTGTTTATGATCTCATGATTCAAGTCGCCGGTGTGGAGAGCAGAGGTGCTCCTGGGCTTGTTTTAACAAGCTCCTGCAAGGGTGGCTGCTGGAGGCACTGGCACCAGCGAGGTGAAAGCCCGGCCGTAGCAGCGGCTGCGGAGGGAGCCGAGCAAGGTGACCTGCCAGGTGTCAGGTCCCTGTGATTTATCCCAGGCCTGGGCTGACTTTCTCCCCCAACGTTGTCTCCTGTAGTTTATGCTGTCTCTGCACTGGGGGTGAGGCTGGGAGGGCACGCACTGCTGAGGAGGTGTCACACGAGAGGCTGAGGGGCTGCGGCATGCGAGGGCCTCACACATGGGGGGTGTGACACAGACACCCGGACCCAGCACACCCCGCAACGTGGCACCTGTAAAACGTGCACTGCACTTGTGGTGGGGGTGTGCATGTCCTGTTTGTCTTCATTTATCGATCCACTTGAGGGGCAGACACAGCAATGGACCACCCCAGCCCCTGGGACAGTCTGTTGGGTTTGGCTGGGGTTACATGTGCCCCACGAGCAGCTGTGCTGCCCAGCCAGGGCCAGGAGCAGCACTACCCAGGGATGCAAAAAGGTCCATCACTGCAGTCCACTTCTTGTGTCTCAAGCATTTACCGTGTTTGCCTCAAGCCAGAGACTGTTCCAATGTCTTGCGTTATCCCAGCATTCAGTTCAGTTCCTATTAAAGCTCATGGAAAGATTCCCATAGGTTTCTGTTGCAACTGGACTTGCTCGCTTGACTTTCACTTTCGGAAGAACAGATTTATTGCACGGGATCTGCAGTGGAAAACTCAGCTGTGCCAAAAAATGTAGACAGCCTTGCAAGAGCAGACATTTCAAATTTGCTGGGCTGCCAATGACTTGGAGCAACTTGTAAAGCCACCTGAAATGGAAATAGTTTTCCTCATTTTGAGTAGTTATTTTTTTCAAGTTAATCTGCAAATGAAGAAAAAATGTTGTGCTGTTAAAAGGGGGTGTTCTTTGGCTCAGGCTGTGATTTCAGTGGGCTTGAGATTATTCAAGTGGGGGCTCCTGGTGAAGGGAAACTCTGTGCCCTGTTTCGTACAGGGTTTGGTTCTTGTGCTCCTCCTTTGGAGTCCGGTGTGCTCAGACAGGATGGCAGCCATCAGCCTCCGTGGGCTGGTTTCCTGTTGGGGGTGGAAATGGGGAAAAGATCTCTCTGGAGCAAAGTAACTTAGATGTGTTCATGTAGGTCAGCATGCTTGCCACACGGAAAGGACACTGCTTATACAGGGAATTACCTGAGAAAAAGTAAAGCAACGAATTTCAGACCACCTCCTATGGATGCTCCTCAAAAGCCCCGGGGCCAGGCAGGCACGGAGGCGTGCCTGCACTGCTGGGCTGGTGCAGAAGTGACCCCAGCTTGCCTGGCTGCTGGATCCTGAGTGCTCCTGGCCGCTGAAGTCCAAACAGGAGCTCTGCAGTGTCAAGGAGTAGGGCAGGGAAGGGAAGTGAAACAAGAAAAAACAGAAGCTGAGGGAGTATTTTAAAAAATGGGTGACTCTCTCATGCTGCAAGAGGCCATGACCAGACCCAAGGCAGTGCCCTGCTCTGATTTCCCTGATTCCGTGACATGACTTCTTTCAGTTCCTTCTAGACACTTGAGAATAAGGAAGAGTGAATAAGGGGCCTCGCATTCACCTTCAGAACAACTGCCTGGCCCAACCTGGTAAGAAGTGCCCCTGTTGGATGCACCTGCCCTGCTGCCCAGGAAGCAGAACCATTTCAAATTCGAAGGAAGGTGATCTGAACTGCAAAAGGCCCCGGCAAGATTTTATGTCAAAGCCAGGCAATAATTTCCCGCTGCCTTACAGGGAGCGTGGGTGTGTCAGAGTTAATTTCTTAGACTGCAGTGAAGGTCATCTGAGCTTTAATGTGATTCATCTGGTGGGGTTTTAATTCCTCTGGTGAGCAAAGCCCCACGGCAGGACACGGGGAAACTCAGCTGTGCTGCCTGGCAGAGCAGGGCTGTGCCTTGGTCTCCCCGTTCGTGAAATACAGGATATCCTTCACCAAGGGCTGTGAAGGAAAGCTGTGTAAGAACTGGGCATTTTGTTACTTCTGAGTGTGTTTGAGAAAAGGAAGCAGCATTTGCTCTCCCTCCTGTAGAGGCTTTGAGGGTAGATATTTAAGATAGGGAGGAGACTGTTTTATATCTTCGGCTATCTCTGCAGAGAAGTAGCAGGAGTAGCCCAGTGAACAAGGACAAAACCGTCCTCTCTCTTAGCAGACATCCAGCTTGCCTTAAAGTGTCCCCCTAGCATGTACATGAGCACTTTCCCCTTTTTTATTTATTTATTTTTGTTTATTGTCTGCCTAATGGTTTCAGCCTTATCACAAAGTATGACAGCAGCACATCACTGGAGGAGAGCTTGCAGTTGCTACTGCAGGCACAAGGAAGTGGTAAATAGCCCGTTCAGAAAAAAATAAATGCTACTTTTATCAGTCAGTCCATGGCACCCATATGTCCAATTTGGGATTGATCACTCATGCAGAAAAGCTAATAATGCTAAGTACTGTGCTTTTAGACTCCATAGACAGAGATAGGGTGTGTGACCTCTGTTTGCCCCACAAGCCTGGTATTGTGCTGCTTCATCCATTGCCAAATTTTGTTTGTTTTAAGGAGGCAGCAGATGTGGAGCACAATGAAGGGAACAGGATAAAGAATTTCAGGCCTGGTTAAGAGAATTCTGAATGTGAGGAGATCTAGCTTTCACCTTATAAAGCCCACACTAGGCACAACTCCTTTTCAGGACCCTTGTGTTGGACTGAGGAAGAGAACAATCACTTTTGGCCTAGAGGAAATAAAGAAAACCAAAAGTCCTGTTGCCCAGAGTTCCCAACTTCTGGCTGTGTAAAGTGCATTTTGAAAACAAGAAAACCTACAGAATTTGACCCTGGCTCTTCTGAGGAGAAGCTACGCCCTCTGAATATTGGAACAAAGGGTTAAAAAACCCCTACCTAAGGTCTTTTTTTTTTATTTTACTAGAAAGAGAGAGGTTTAAACATCTAGATGTCTGCTGTTTGTAGCAAGGAGTGGTGGCTGATCAGTGGTTTCTGTCTGCTGTTACAGACAGGGGCTTTCATGGCCCTGGGCTGTCCAGAGCCCTCTGATATGTTTCTTGTTCCTTCCATTCATTCATGTGGAGGTTTTGGATTAGTGTGTTTTTGAGCTCTGAACTGACATGTGAGTCAGGTGGAAATTTATGCTGTGGTATTTAAAGGGAAAAAAAAAAAAAGAAAAAAGAAATTCTACTTTCAACACTGCCACAAATTACAGTAAGTGATACACCTGTATCAGCAGTTTGTTTGACAACACACCTACAGATTGGTGACAACTGTTAGGGGGAAAAAAAAAAAAGGAAAGGAAAAAGGAAAAAAAAATTTTAGTTTTATGTTAGCATCTCCAGGAATTAGAATAAGAAATAAAAAAAAAAAGGACTAAGAAAGAAGATATAGCCTGGATCTATGTTCTGTAACAGCACAGGGCTAAAATCTTCCATTAAGATATTTGAAACCCAGGATCTCATTGTGTTTATTATGATGATGTGCCAGTGCTGAGAATAGGAAAATTCAGAGTGGCAGTTTGTTCACAGCTCTGCAAGCACCAGGGTGCTGTGGGAGGAGGCACAAAGGCACAAGGGGCGTGTTAAGGATCTAGGTGCCACTACCAGGTGTATTAATGTCCCTAGAATTTTACAATGTGTAGAGCAGCTCGTGGGATTAACAGAGCTCCTAAGCAATGGCCAGTCTCTGAGCTTGCTGTGTGCTATCAAACAGTGGGGGGAAATGAAACCAAGCATAACAGCCCACTCTATATTTTAATTACAATGAGAGGGAGTGTTGCTGGGGGTTGGCCTTGGCCTTTCTCTGGGCTGGGAGAACCATCCCCAGAGGGAAGAGCCCCGTGAGCCTTCAGCAGCTGGCATGGACACTGCAAAACTGAGCGGTTTTGTGGTGGGAAAAGCTGCATATTTTGGCTCTTGCAGGGGTGTGCTGGAGTTGTGGAGCCCTCCCTGCGCAGGGAGAAAGCCCTGCCAGCCCCTGGCTGCCACGAGCATCCGTTCATAGACCTGGAATCCCAGCTTAATTCCGTAAGGGTGAGTGCAAGATATTTTCAATTGATCCATTCTGGACAACTTTTTGCTGCTGAAGTGTACAGAAGTGCTTTGTAGAGGTTTATAATAGCTCTCAACCTAAGTGTTTCTATTGGATTCAAAAAGCTAATTATCTCTTTAAAATGCCTTTCCAAAATTGTCTGCAGACTCTTCCTCCATTATAGCTGATCCCAAATTTGAATGTCTCGTGCATTTCTAACAAATGGCAGAGCAAACCTATTCACCTTCTTGAAAAGAAACACCAGCCAACACTTTCTTGAAAAGAAACACCAGCCAACAGCTGATACCACAAAGATGCCACTATCAGGGGCAGCATCTTAGGACACTCAGAGTATTTTTCAGCTGAGTATTTTCTACTCCAGTAACACGGCGTTTCCCTTAGGCTTTGTTGGTTTGTTTTCCAGTGGACTAAATGGCTTGGAGGTACCAAGGATCCGGCCTTCTTTGTATGAAAAAGAAAGATTTAGCACAAAGATTTATCTTCATGAGCTAGGGGAAAATTTCCTTCTTTTTGATGGACCCGGCCCTTTAAAGCCTCTGAAAGGAAACCAAATATCTTTAATTCCCAGGAGATATCTCAGAGGATCAGAGCTAAAACATTACTCTCTGAACTACCAGATACAGAGACCTCTGCATGACCCTTTGTGTTTCAGAGTCTCAGGGCTGTGGATTCTCCAGAAGAACCTATTTCTTCTATAACCAGGGGCTGAACAAGAGTGCACCATTATAGAAGTTTAAATAAACCACATAAGGTCAGCTGCTGCTTAAATCCTTGCTACCAGGTCTGTAGATATTTTTGCTTTGTTTCTAGGCAAGCTGAGAGTCCTGGTGCCAAAGGGCAACATGTAAATTGTGCTGTTATTCTGAAGCATGCAAGGTAATAAATGGTGCTGTCAATTGTTTTCACTCAAGTGACAGATTTATTCTCTTCAAAATGAATGACCAGGAATGGCTATTATTGCAAAAAATCCACTATGTATCATCTTGTGCCTGTTGTTTAACAAATAATGCTAAGTCTAATTGCCTTCCTCTGTGGCCAAGTATCTATGAGTTAATGTTTTTTTTATTGAAGACGTGTAATTTACCATTGCTTTTGATGTGCCATCTGATTGAATGTCTCTGTGAATCACATCTGCAATCTAGCATTATGTATCCCAGAGGAATACCCCTTATCCCATTGTTTTCTAGTGATCCGGGCAAAAGCAGTCTTTCTTTTATTTTTAACACAAACTATTAAGCTTCTGTTTCCCAATTTCTAGGTTGAAATTCCAGTTCCTGTCAGACCCACTGAAGTCCAATAAATCATTTGCACGTGGGAATGTATGATGTTTTATAGCACTAGAAAGAGTGGTTTTAAATCTCAATAGCGCTTTTTCCAGAGTAAGCCTGGAATTAGCCTGGAATCTGATCCCGCAGCTCTGCCCAAACCCCCCTGGAATCTGACTGCAGCCCTTTCTCACAGCACCTTGTTTTTCAAAAAGAAAATGCTGCAGCTGGCAAACAAACCACTTCAGGATACAAACATCGCTTTTTAAAGATTTTTTTTTTTTTGTGATCCAGCAATGTCCTTTTTTCTATAAGTCTGTGTTCCATTTTTTTTTCCAGTCAACACTGCAATCTTTGTAATGTTTTAGGAGGTTAGAAAATAGCATCTAAAACTGTAAAGCTTACATAAAGCTTGCGCCTCAACAACATATTTTGGAAGAGCTGATGGCAGACAAATGTTGAAGTTAAAGCCTTGTTTCCTTGGAAAACAATACAGCTCCATGTGCCAAGAGGAAGGTGATGGGGAGCAAAGGTAAACTCTGCAAAAATGTCTTTGCGTGTAGCTGTGGAGGTCTGCTGTGGTTGAGAATGTGCTGAAGTGGTCCCAGAAAGGTCATCAGAGATGTGAGCAGAGGTGGCAGAGGCAGCCTGTGGGCTCTCCACTCCTCTGCCACCCCAGGCAGTGCATTTCAAGCTTCCTCTCTCACTAAGATTCGTAGAAATGCAAGTTTTGTTGCTTGTGTGATGGGCTGAATTAGGCAAACAGTGATTTATTCTAAAGTTGTTCTGAACGCTCACATCAACAAGTTGAATTTTCCTCCAGATAAAGATGGCTGATACTACTTGTGTAGGTATTTGTTGCCTTCAGTTGTGTTTTTATGACAGGATCAAACCATATTAGTCATCCTGGTGTAAGGTACAACAGTGTGACTTTTCCATGGAGATATGTTTTTGGCCACACTTAAGGCCAGGACTTGTACTTGCATATTTTTAGTTGTAATAATCTCCATTAATGGGCTTTCTCAAGCAGCAAAAGCCAAGGTCTGGTTTGCCAGTAGATGGGTGTTAAAAAGGGGAAATGAGATGGGGAAATAGGAGCAGGGGATACAAGTAGGACAGGAACTGTGACTTGCAGTACAGTCTTTCAGAAGTCAGGGGAAGCACTGAGGGCAGTCCCTGAGCTGGTGTGCCAGCACTGTGTTATCCTGGGGGGCTGGGAGTGGAGCATCAGGGATGCCTGAAACCCCAGCAGTGGGAGAGGAGACCCCAGCTCGCCAGGAGCAGCGTCCCTGAGGGTGTTCTGTTGAGGATGCTCGCTCAGCACACTGTTATTCTTCAGTTAAAGCAATTTGCCAGCAAACCCCAAGCACAGATTGCTTTGTTCTGTTAAAATAAATATCCAGGAAATTCAGCTACAAAACTTCTGCTATCACTCAGCTCTTATCTTGCTCTATTGCAATAACTATTTGATGACCTCAACAGAGGCCTTGAATCCAGTAATCAGTTCTTCAAGTTTGCAACAAAATCCATTCTTTTTTCTAAACAACTACAAGTAACTGGAGGTTGTCTTGACCTTTTATCTGCTTTGACAAACGAGGACCTAGGCCTCCTCCTCTGCATGCTGATCTGGTCTTCCAGGGCCTGGGTGGAGGATGTGGCTTGGCTCTCCATATTCCTGCCTCAGCTGGGACTTGCCATCTCTGGCAAAGCGAAGGAGGGAACCGTATTCCCAGCCAGGCAACACGGGCTGTGTGGTTTTCTCTGGGCTGCCACCAAGGATTTCAGCTGGTTGGTTTTGCATAGATCATTTTTAGCTCCCGTTTAGCCTGAACAAGGAGGGATTTGGAGAGTAAATGATCCGAATGATTCACTCCAGGAGATGTCCACCCTGATGTTTTAGCACCGAGAAGCCGATGATGCTGGTACCTTTTTGTTCCAGCTCTGTAAGTCTCTGTTTGGTGTGTAATGGGTTAAATTGCAGCCAGTGACTGTAAAGCATTTGTCTGAGGACGGGGATGGTTCTTATCCTTACAGTGAAATATTATTCCTTCATGGTTAACAACTAGCAGCAAACCTGCTCATTGTGGAAGCAGTTTGGCATAATTAGCCGGTTAAAGAAGTCTGCCTATTGATTAACTGAACTAAATGACCCATAATTAAGAGCCCAACTGCAGAGCTAATCTGTTTGGTGGTGTTTTCCTTCCCCTTACAGATTTGGAACCTGCAGGCCTGTTGGTTATTAGGGGATGGGCTGGTGAGGAGCCCACACTGGCTGCTAATTGAGTCGGCGTTCCCCGCGGGGCTCTAACGCGCACCCCGATGGGTTATAGGGGTCTGCAGGCACATCACTCTCCTCTCTTGGACCACAGAGGTACAAGTGTGAGCCCTGCTGGCTCTGGGAGGGTTTGTTGCCTCTCTGAGAGGTCACGGGAGCTACCAGCTCAGGATCCCCCTGGATTTATGGGGGGGTCACCTTCAGCCCTGCGAACAGCCACACAGGCGTGGCTCTTGTGAGAGGTCCCCGTGTGCTGCAGTTGTGGGAAGCCATTTGTTTGGTTAGTTTGCAGTGTTATTTCCTTGCTAAAAGTTGCCTATTTTTAGCTGTAATTTATGCCTGGCATGATGCATAGTCTCTATAAAGTACATTCAGATTGGAGTTTAACTTTGACAGTTTGGAGGGGCCCCTGTTTACACCTGAATATTATTGAATCTCTCATTACTGTCTCTGTAAAATGCTGCTTCCCTCTCGCACTTTTTTTCATATATATTATTGAAGATTATGCCAGAATGAGTTCACTGCTTTGCCCTCCCCTTGATGCAACACTATAAAAACTGAAAGGATTGCTCTCAGGTGGTGAGACCAGGCAGCCTGCCCAGTGCTAGCTGGTACCATGACTGCCCCAGGCCAAGGGACTGATAACATTTAGCTACAGTTTCAAATTGTCACAAAGAAAACTTTTTTTTTTCTTTTTTTCTTTTCTCTTCCTTTTTTGTGAAACTCAGCTCTTATCTGCCTCTTCTTCCCAATCAGCCGCCCAGAAAAACACCGAAGTAGCAATCTGAACAGATTGGCTCTTGGGGAGTTTAGGGTTAAAGGACTTCTTAAGCACTGCTCTTTCCTCTGCTGGGCCCACTGAAATAATCAGAAAATATTTTCACTGACTTTACTGGGTGTTAGACTAGGCCCCCCCAAATCCTCATCCTTCTCCTGCATTGTGAAAAGCTTTTGGCTGTGTGTGTTTCTGGCACAGAAAGGAGATTCCTTCTCCATGTTATTTCCTTTAGTCTCTCAAAAATTCCAGCCATCTGCAATGGAAGCTGCTGGTGACTGTTTGCTCTGCCATGTCCTCAACCTGAACCAGCGAAGGAGCAGTTCAAGAAACAAAGACTGAGATCTTTGTTCTTGCTCTGGTCCCACAATAGTGAGTGAGGTATCGGCTGATACATGGGAGTTGCTGAAAGCTCCCTGGCCATACAGCATCCCCCGGAGACCCTCAGAGCAGCACCCAGGGTTTGAGGCGATTTTGGGCACAATTGGAGCCCACGGGAGGCCAGGGAGAGGCAGAGCTGACTCCTGCCAGCTGAGAGTTGTGCCAGGAACAGAGGCACCTGGAGAACAGTGCGGGGGATAGAGACACCCCTCCTTTGGGCTGGGCACTTTGTGCCTCTTCACTTCGGCTCCATTTTGCTTCAGGTCTTTGGGTTTCTGGGTCAAAATGGCCTCAAGTTTGGAGGACTCTGATGGACTGAGTTGTATGGCTGGAAGCAGGACTCGTGTCTCAGCTCTAAAGCAGCTCTGTATGTATCCACCAGGGAATGGCCTTACCCCAAAGGTGGTCTGTGAGAGCTGTGCAAGGACTATAGCTGGAGCTCCAGAAAAACATTATAAGCAATTACAAGAGAGCTTGTAAGTGAACTTGACTGAGGAGGAAACCCCACAGCTGCCTTTTAAACTTGATTTTATCTCATTTTGTCCTTTCATCCTGCCTTTCATACGCATTGCCATGAGGGAATAGTTATCTCCTATTAATATCTCAACACCTTCCTGCAATGTCTGAACAGCAGAGCTGGCTCCAGCTCAGCAGCTGACCATGATGCAGGAGGTTGCTTTGATCCTGATGGTGGGAAGCAGGGAGACAGCAGGCTCTTTTCTTCCCCCAGCTGCAAGAATGGTGCCATTCACATCACCTCGCTCCCCTGCAGCTGGAAATCCCTGGAGCAGCTCACACCTTTGTCTACCTGTGAAGCCCTTCAAAAGGCAGTGAATTAGCTCTCTGCAAAGATGCCAGAGACGGCTGAGAGCTGCATGAAATCTCACCCGGCTTCCCTTAAACGGGTAGGTCCAAAACCCTCAGGCAAGGGATCGGACCCTGGGAAGGCAGGGGTCACTAAAATGCCTGGGCTGGCCTGCTGCCAGCCAGCAAGGCAGCCCTCACTGAGATGAAATGTCTCCTCTTCTCCTTTTTACTAGAGTGGTACTTCTTGCTGTATTTGGGGCTTTTTAGAACTTTGGATTTGTTCAGTACGGTGGAAGTGCTTTTGCTTTGGCAGTGAGAGAGCAGCTGCTTTCAGGAGCTTGCAAATGCCCAGCAAACCTTGAGCTTGAAAGTTTCTATTCTTTATTTATATATATAACTTATTATATTTATATATAATACACAGATATACAATGTACAGGTTTTTAAAGAGGCTATGACTGTATCAGCAATCATTCTCAGCAGATCACGTTATACTTCATGTATCACCATACAGCATGCAGGTAATCTGAAGAGTGCCTTGCTTGCACACCAGAGCTTTAATAGCTGTAACAAGGTAATTAGTACGTCGTTCCACTTGAACTTTAATGTAGTAATTGGCAGTAAGTAATCTCCCTCTGATGTGATACACAGCCCGTGTTGTGAAGAAATATCAGAGCAGCCCTGTGTACGAAAGGGGAAATAAAAGTCACAGCTGCTGATTATGACCAAGGGAGTGGATTTTGGGTCGATGTTCAGCAATGACAGATGTGGTGTGGATGTTGGATGTGGCCCAGGGGCAGTGTGAGGACTCCCACTGGACGTGACATCCTGACCTGCTGTGTCTCTGTGTGACTCTGGATGAGCGGGATGTATCGCACAGTGTTCCAGGGGAGGGGACGGATTTATCCCCAGGTGTGGTACTGAGAGGTGCAGAAGGGACTCTTCTTTCATCCTTCCTGCCCAGAGACAGATTGGCTTTGAAAAAGAGACATTTAGGACACAGAGATACTTTTGGGCGTCCAATGAATCGAGGCCTTGGGAGAGGCCAGCAGAGCCGGGAGCAGAATAACGATTGCCTCTTTCTCAGCACGGAGCACCTCACCCCAAACTCTTCTGAATTTCCAAATGTGTTTCTGATCCTCTCTTGCAGTGAGGTCAGTAGGGAAATACAGGCTGCAATGTAGCTTTGTGATTTGAGGTTCAACGTCTAAACTGTGCTCTAATATATCAGGGAAAAGCCTTTGTTTTCCGTGACGGATCAAGTGGATGCCAGCAGACTGCTCCTTCTGTGCCCAGGAGCTGAGCCCTGCATGGTCCTGGTTCTCTGGAAAAAGACACTGCTTGTGTCAGGAAAGCTCTTCCAGGCTGCCCTAATGATGTTCACATGAAAAGAAAAGGAAGGGGGAGGGAGGAAATGTCTTAACCCATGTCTTGTACGATCTCTCCTGTGATCATATCCTGTTTGATCCTCCCTTCTGGGTCTCTGAAGCGTAGGTGGTTGGTGTGTGTTTGCGAACAGCTTTGTGTTCAGCTCTGTGCAATGCATGGCTACAAAAGGCTGCTTACCACGGGAGTTTGTGATCTGGAGAAAACAGGAAATGACATTTTGGGCAGTCCTACAGAAGATGGGTTTTCCTTGACCCCATGTTTTTGAGAAGAATCCTTTGCAGTACTGTCTGGGCCAGATGCGTAATGAACTTGCAGATTGATGTGGACATCGTAAAATTGTTTCCAGCCAAGGAAGACAGGGAATATGCTTCCCAAACATCTGAGGCAATACTCAAATGCTGATTTTGGTAGCAGTTAGAGAAAGCTTTCCCACAGCACGGTTATGTGACATGCACATCACGGTAATGTCGCTGGGAAGCAGAGTCCCCAGTGCTGGGTGTTGAGGCTGTAGCATGAGGGGTGACTCTCTTCTGCTTGGTGCCAGGTGGGGACAGTTTCTCAGGCCCCATTGTGGGGGGAAGGTGTCGACATTTGGGTGACAGGAGCCGTGGAGTCCCAGGACATCACGCCCAAGTCCAGCCTTGCCCGTCGCGAGGAGGTTCTCTGCTGCACAGACCCTGAGAACAGCAAAATTCCTCCTCC
This sequence comes from Cephalopterus ornatus, assembly GCA_013396775.1. Classification (NCBI taxonomy): domain Eukaryota; kingdom Metazoa; phylum Chordata; class Aves; order Passeriformes; family Cotingidae; genus Cephalopterus; species Cephalopterus ornatus. The sequence continues at coordinate 579,092 of VZRE01002713.1, read as the reverse complement.
AGCACAGGCAGGCCTGGATGGAGAGATGTCTCCCTTTTGCCAAGGCCCTGGCAGGATGCAGCATTGCTGTGTCCCGGGGCAGTGCTTTAGTCCAGTACATCCTTCCCTCCTCACCGGAGTGGCCCATGCTGTGCTTGGCCATGCCAGCACCACCCGTGGCCCCACGATGGCAGATGGATGCCCTGGTTGTGCTCCTGCCGTGTGCCTCAGACAAAAATCAGTGATTAATTTGAATATTCCCCATCCGAGCACGGCAGGACCCGCTGTGCTTGGCGGCAGGTCTGGGGTGGACATCAGGTGCAACAGTGAGCAGGGGAATGGGAAGAGAAACATGTTGGGAGCTCCAGGCACCGCTCTCCTTCCACCCAAATTCCTTTGGCAGCTGGATCTCCCGCCGCTCCTGTTCATAAAAAGCAAATGACTTCTCAGATTTATTAGTTACCTCCAGGTGCAATTTATCAATCCCAGCCTGGGCCCTGCCCAGGCAGCTGGGAAGAAGCTTGTGTCTCTGATTAATGTGCTATCCCCCACAATGGTGGCAGATTTCTTACTGGAGTTTAATTCTAACAGATTCTTAAAAATAACAAGAACCATATTCAGTGAGCTGTTTAAGAGGATGCAGAGCTGAAGCACAGTTCATTCTCTAAAGCTTTGAAGTATTTACAGAAGGGGTAGAAGGAACTTTCATGGAAGCTGGGAGGGTAAAAGGAGGAACTTGTAGGATGAGTTGGAAATGGTTGAAAAAGGGAACAGTTACAATAGATCATAATGGAAAGAGGAGTCTGAGGGCTTTTGAGATAGAAGTGAAACAGTGGGAGTGAGATCTCAATGAGAATAAACAAAAGAGGTTAAGGATCAGGATTTTGCAAACAGAAAGGATTCCTCTAAGCAACACAATTTTTGTGTCTGAAATTGTTTTGAAAGGGCAGAGGGACGTTGAGTGGAAAAATCAGAAAAACTATGAAGACCAGAGGAAAACAAGAAGCCCCCAAACCTTGGGCTGTACTATGAAAACTCTCAAGCTCCACTGCAGCTATTCCCCTAATGCATCAAGACTTTTTGCATTTTTATTTTCTTCACCTTTCAGCCGCAGCTCAAAATGAAAACATTACACACAGACCTGCCTTTTGGAGACCGAGCCAAGAGGAGCTCTTGATCCTTTGACCTGTTTTTTCCCAGATGGAAATACATTAACTTTTGCTTCCTTTCCAATGATGCCAAAGCCATTTTCTCACAGTTCAGTGTCTGTGCTGCAAAGCCAGACAGGCCCCCACACCAAGGCAAAGGAAGGGCAGTTTGCAGTTTTCCAGTGGGATGAGGATGCTGAACCAGGATGGTTTGCAAAAACTCCACCAGCATCGTCTTGTCCCCTGTGTGCTTGACTCGGCTGCTGACAGCCCTCCTAGGTGCAGTGGTTTAGATTTCAGTGTGACAAAGTGTTTTCACACCCTTGGTAAGGAGGAACATCGTAACCCAGTTAAAGGGCAGGATGCTCCAAGCTTTCAATGCATATATTTATGCCATCTATTTTAGGTATCTACTTCCAGATCTTTCTATATGGTCAGTGCAAAAAAAGATCCACGTCTCTGGAAGGTGACTCACAACACCTAAAATAGACTCCTGTTCCCAGACATCCTCTCTCCACACTAATTATAGAAGGAGGCTGGAGATGTTTAGCTCCCGGTCTCAGCACGTGAAGGTTGATGTGTGCAGGAAGGAGCAGCAACACCCACTTTGTTTTCCCTGATGCTGGCAGTGAGATGGCTGGAGCGAGTGTGTGCAGGTTATCCGCAGCCCATTTCCCTGGTTTATGGCCTCCCTGCCCTGCTTCCTCATGCTCCAGAGAAGGGCACTGAAGCCCACCCAGGTCCTCACAGGCTTGTCCAGGCTGATGATCTGCTCTGCTGCTGGGCATGCTGAGCCCCCCAGCAGTGCCGTAGCCCCCGGGCATGGTGCATGCAGTGCCCCAGGCAGCAGAAGGAGTGTGGTCACAGTGCCCACCCAGGTGACGCTGGCACTGCTGCAGGATGCTGTAGGAGGTGTGCAGAGATGCCTGGCTCCACGCCTCTCCCTCAGAAAGACCTTTGGAAGGCAAACCCACCGCGGTCTCCCCTTGTGTCACAGCCCTCTCTTCTCAGCTGCGCAGAGCCAAGTTGGCTTTGAGAAGGGCACGTAACATTAACACGTGGGAGTTAATCTGAGACTTCCTTTCCTGCTGATTGGAAAAAACCCTGAGTGGTGTGACTCTGGGCAAGGACATAGGAGCATGGGGTTGGATTTGCCCCATCCTGTTCATCCTTCAGGGAAGGGATGCTCAGAGTGGCACAGCCTGGAGTTTCTCCCTCCCCTCACTCCCACTTTGCATAGCCATCTTTGGAGCCACAGTTGAAAATTAAGCCCAGAGTCAGCCATTTGTAAACCAAGCTGACAGGAAATTGCTGGCTTTGTGCTGAAGAAGTCATTACCTTAAGCTTTATTGCCATGTGCAGAGTTTACTTGTGACAAAGTAAATGTGCAGAGATGTCTGTAAATAGGGCTGGGATATTGCTGCATTAACAGCTCCTGGTAAGCCATCAATCAGCAGAACAGAGTGCAAGAAACCATTAAAAGCCACCGTCACAAGCGCAGAGGCTCCCGCACGCGCATGCGTGGGAGCTGTGCACCCCACTGGCAGGTCCTTCCATCGCTGCTTCCCTGGCTGAGCAAAGCCCATGTCTCCTTTGGGTTTTGGAGGATGCTTTGCAGCCCCGATGTGTCATCAGACGGTGGTGCCATCTGGGAGCGGAGGATATCAGGGAGCGCTGGGCCGAGGGACCCGTCCGAAAGAGCTCGACTGGATGAGGTGTGATCTTTGGTCCCCCTGTCACTTTGGCTGGAACAACATTGCTGCAGAGCTGGTGAGAGAGCCTGGTACTCTGTGGGGTTTTGGTTCTGTCCATGGATGTTATGGCTGTGAAGGGGAGACAGGTTTGTTTACGTAATACCAACATAAATCTCATTGGAAATAAATGAGGTAGCAAGGTGCACCACTTGTGCTACTTGAACTGCAGGAGAAGCTGTGCTGCAGGGGAAACAGATGTATTGAAAATAAGTTAATGTCTGATTGGTGTGTATCTAAGTGATCTAGGTGGTGCCTTGAATGAGACTGTCCCCTGCAGCTGCTCTTCTCCCGGCACTGGTGAGGAGTTTCTGGCATGCACGCAGCTCTGGCTGCAGAGCAGCTGGGTTCTCCTCCAGTTCACAGAGTTCTGGCAAGCAGGGAATGGGGGTTTCTGGCTTATCTGTGTTTTCTCAGGGTGGCCAACAGCCTGCCTTAGTCATCTGAGCACTTCAGGATGTCTGGAACTTTTTATGTGCTTCTTCCCTTGGAGTCAGCCCCCTACTCCTGATGCTGGTTTTTTTTTTTGCCAGAACTGTGGCAGCCCAGTGCAAGCACGTATTTCTGCTCTTTTCTGGCTTCTGCCACTTGTGGGAGTGATAAAGTCAGACAGGGAATAAGAACTCATCACTTGGGGGTCACCAGAGGGGCAGCGCAGAGGAATTTTCCAGGCACTGGTTCTGCAGGGCTGGATTGCTGCACTATGGCAAGGGGCAGCCACTGAAGGGTACAGAGCCCTGTGCATGCCATTTACAGCCACTGTTTCCTCTGGGGCAGCAGAGCTGTCCAGGGGTTTCTGCAGGTGCTATAGCTTGGGGTGGCGTGGGAAGGGAGAGGAGGGTTGAGAGGTGACAACAGAAATCAGGTGATGCTGCAGATTTCCTCCCTCTCAGTCCTCTTCTCACAGCTCCTGACTCTGCAGTGCCCAGAAGCTGTGACGTTTTCCACAGGCTGAAAAACCAGTGTTTCCCCATAATGAAATCCTGATGCTGGCCTGATGGATGTGGTGCCACTCCCACCGCTTGGGCCAGGAGGGGAAGACGCAGAGCTGTGTTTTCTGCTGTCTCCCAACCTTGGCTTGGAAGTGCCCATGGCTCTGTTTGGTGCTGTGGAAGAGCAGCACCCTCTTCAGCTGTCCTTTTCCTGCAGGCAAGCGCCTTTGGCATGCAGAGGGAATGGCACCCAGCCACCCTGCATGAGGAGTACCCAGCTGTAACTCGGTGTTGATTCCCTCCGTCCCTGGGCCCTGGGAGCACTTACAGCCAAGCCCAGGGCTCCGGCTGGGAAGTGAGCCACGGAGAACTTGGCCCAGAGCCTGCAAAGTTCCTGCTGACACAGAGCTTTCCCTTTTCATCCACAGCCATGGCAACCCTACGAGCTCAATTAGCTTGAGTCTAGTGGTGCCAACCTGAGAGTTGCATCCCCCTTGCAGCTTCTCCTTTCTCCATGACTCCCTGGCCCCTCCCTGAGCCCATGGATGTGGTGCCAGCAGCCTTCTGCCCACCGGGTTAAACTAAGCCTGGTTTACTCTGGAGCCATGTGTCTGGGTTGCTGAGGAGGTCAGGAAAACTGTCCCCAGGGTTGTAGTCTAAGGGATCTACAACGGCTCCCTCGTGCTGATTCTCAAGGCTGAGTGCATGTTGAAGTCCTTTGCTCAGTTGAGGTTACTCATAACATCTCCCTCCTTTACACGGACATTTATTTTTGTGAACCTTTGAGGAACTGAATCGTCTCTGAGGCTGTTATCTCTCTGTCAAATTGGGCTGAAATTGCTCAATGAGTTCAAAGTTGTTGAGGGAGACACCGCCAGTGTGAATGTATGAGCCATAGGAAATCAGACTGACAGGCTGAAATGAGAAACACTTTAAAACTGTCAAAACAAAGTCTTCCCAGTGGTCTGACCTGACTTTTTGTCCAGATTATTGGTTCCTAAAGCCTCACAAGATCCTGCCAGCTATCCCCAGCCCCAAGGGGCTTCTGAGAGCCCCACGCTGGAAAGCACAGCATCAGCTCTGCCGACAGGAGGAAAGACCCTTGGGATTAGCAAGGGATTTGCCACCAGCTTTTCTTGAGGCCTCTCAAGTCTGGGAGATTGGAAGCCCATGACCAGATGCACATCTGTACGACTACCAACCCACCCCACGAGGAGATGGTATGCCAGACTCCTTTCATTTGTGTTTCCTTTCGCCAAATGACTTTGACTGAAAAGGTATCTGACACCAGTTAATTAGACATAGGTGCAGGTTAGAAAAACAGTTGCAATAATGAATCTCCTTTTACTGGTCCCTGCTGCTGCTCCAGTAGTGCTTTCACAGCCATTCACAGGACGGTTAATCTTTTAGGAAGTGCTTTAAGCGTTTTGTGCAGGGAGCTACGCACCATCAAAGAGAATGAATGACCCTTTTTCTCTTCCCTATCGTGGCTATCAACCAGAGCTGTCTTTGGCAGAGCTTGTAGGTTGATTTCTGGTTGAACATTAGAGGCAGAATTCATCTGTCCAAACGTAGACATCTAATTGTGAATGTCTACATCTGAGTTACTTGTCTAGACTCTTGTTTATAGGAAAGAAATGGGCACCCCAAGGACATGAGTCATTGTATGCTAGAGTAAATGTCTAAAATAGGTCAGATGAATCATTCTGTAAGTGGGCCTTTCTCTCTCCTGTGACTATAAAGGGAGCCCAGAGTCACCACGCAGGGGGAACAGAGAGAAGCCTCTAAAGTACAGTGAGATGCATCCCATCTCACACTTGTTTCTGGGTATGCACAGGCAGCTGCTCTTTCGTTTGCACATCTTCCTGACATCCTCTGTCTGCTTCTTCTTGCTCTTCCCACCATAAATTAACCTGGAACTGAGATGCAATTTTGTTCTTGTAGCTTTTAGCAGGATGAGTCCCAAGTACCTGCTTTTCCCTTCTTCTCAGGGTCGTCAGACTGGAGTCACCTTTATCCCAAACCTATGTCTGGGCCTGGAGCTCTGCTTTATCCTCTTGTGCATCCTTCTTTTCCTTCTCCAGTGAAATGCTGCCGGGGATCTGCTTTCCCCGAACCAGGTACGTGCTCCGGTTTGTGCTTCCACAGGAGCCACCTGCAAACATCTCAGATGCCCCGTGTTCCCCAGGCCAACACAACCTGCTTTCATTTAATCAAAATTTCCTTAAGCTTCTGGTGAGCAGCCAGAGTCTCCTCCTGGGCTTTGGTCATTATTTTTCTGCCCCTGTTATATCTGCTCTGGGTGGGCACTGGCACCTGACTGAGAGGGACTCAGCAGCTCAGTGCCACCCTTGCTCTGAGGAACTGCCATCACTGATGGTCCTAGTGAACAGTCTCAGCTAGGGGGCCAGAGGGATCAGCCTGAAGCTCCTTCACAGATTTACTCCCATTTTATTTCTGTTTGCTGAACAAAAGAAACGTGTAATGCTTCCAAATCCTTCCAAATAGGCTTGGAGCCTCGTTCTAGATGTAGCATTATTTTAACAAAACCAGTGCTGTGCTGATAAATGGGATGGTGGGAGGAGGGAAAGAAACTATTCATAACACAGTGCAGGAGATGAGGGAGGGAAGAAAACTGAAGAGTGCAGATAAGATTTTTGCTGCAAGTGTTTTCTCAAATTTTGGCTTGGAGACAAAGGGAAACCCACAGACCATCCAGATAAGCCCATTAGTCAGGTTAGCTGAGCACTGTTTCATTACTCAGTAGTGTTATCTAGGCCCTCTGGCCTCAACAAAATCCCAACTTTATTCTTTCCTCAAACACTATTTTATTAAAAAATCCTCTCTGTGTCAGAGGACTTTTAAAAAGATGTATTTTAAAGAATATATTAGAACATGGGAATACTTGAAAATACTGGCAAGCTTGTGTGAGCGAGAATAGGACACACTGTGCCTGCTGTCTCCTGCCTCAGCGTTGGTGAGACTTTCCTTTTCCTTTCTAGTTTGTGAGATCAAGCCCTGGATCCACACGCTGGGGTCTGACCCGGGGGGGACTCGGCCCCTTGCACCCAGAGCTGCTGGGGGCTGAGGGACGTGGGACCAGATCAGGGGCCATGTGAATGGTTCCTGATGAGAGAAGAGACTGCCTTCTCCCCTGGGGACCTGGGCAGTGAGGAAGGTTGTGAGGCAGCAATCGCTGGGAAGCAGCTGGGACTGGGAGCTGCTGGGTGAGGTGTAACAGCCCTTCTGGGCAGGTCAGCTGAGTGCTGCAGCGGGGAACCCAGCCGACCTGCCTACCAGGGAAGCTGAATTATGCATCGTAACACATATATTCCTGAGAACCAGGAGCACTTGCTGGAGATGAGAGCTGATGGAACATGCCAACTGAAAGCACAGAGAGCCTCGCTCTGCTCTGAACCGTTTCCCACGAGGAAGCTCCTCGCCGCGGCAGCAGCCAGCCTGCCTGTTTGCTCTGCAAAGCATCGGCCATTTCCATGTGCCCCTGTGGCAGGAGGCACTCCAGGAGGCTGCTCCCTTCTCAGCACTCACTGCTAACAGTAAACAGAGCTGGGATGACTCAGAGGTGTTTTCCCTTCCACCAGAGAGGTTCAAGATCAGACCACGTCAGTAATGAGCGAACGTCCTCAGCGTTCCTCCCATGGTGTTCAGTGCTCTGATGAGTTGCCAGTTCCTGTTTGGTTCCCAGTAGGCTGACACCTCTGACACCTACTCTGTAGAGAGACCTGTCCTGACAGTCTGACCAGGAAGTTTGATGTTTGACTGCAGTAGTTGCCCAGCATAAGGTCATACCTCCCATTAGATGATGATGCTCGTCAGGACAGATCTTCTCTGCTCTTACACCTTTCCACACCTCTTTGTCTAACCCAGCTCTTCTGATACCTTAGAGTCCCTCTCTGTTTTCTTCCTATATCCAGAGTTAACTTCACAACTAAAGCTCAGGAAAATCTCTTTGAATCCATTTGTTCCTGGAAGCTTTCTCTCTGCAATGATACCTGTGTGTGCTTTTGTCCTGAAAATACTGAGTTAGAGATTTTCACTGATGCTAAAAGATGTCATTACTAAGACTGAAGCAGATGGTAGAATGGGGTTGAAGTAATATTGCGGAGATTCTCCCAAGGTGTCATGTGTTTTCTGCATTTATGAAGCACTCAAATGGCCCACCTGAGGAGGCTACAAGACCTTCATCTTGGGAAGGTTTTTTAAAAAAGTGAACATTTGCCAGGGATGACATTGTCACCCAGCCTTTCCCCAGGAAAGGAGATGAACTGTGTGCTTTCCTGAGGTCTAGTCCCAGAAAACCCAACTAAGAAACTTGTTGGATACTGAAAGTGGTTGTAAGGTTTATCAATGGAGAGGAAATGTTCAAAGAAAAGAACATATCTCAGATTTGGAATTGATTTCTCTGCAGTACTGCTGAGTTTGTTTAGAATAAATCCTGCCACATGGGGCATTTGAAATGCTTGAGCAACAAATGATACTTACTTCTCAGGGCAGGAGGAAATCAGCGTACAGTCTCCTTGGGGCAGAGCATGTGGGAGTTTCCTTTGTGTTCTGTCAGACTCACACTGGGGCCAAGTACAAACAACAACTGAAATTTGCTCCCAGCATTTAGATACTTCTTAAAAACAAAAATGATATTAGATGGGGAGCAGTGGTTAGGCTCAATCCAATCCCAGGGCAATTTGCATTAAGTGGTTCCCAATTCCTTCTTTAATGCTGTTCTCATGCCTAGCCTGTGTGCTGCTCATTTCCTCTGCTGGAGAAGTGAGAAGCACATGCAGCGGAAACCGAGCCAGCCAATAAAAGTGATGTGGCAGAGGGAAAGAGAGGAATGTTACAAACAATCCCTGTTTTGGCTGATAAAGGCATCCTCAGGAAGCTTGCATGCCGTAGGAGTCTGTCACTCTGCTGGGCTGGGGAGAGGAATAGAAGAAAAATATATGCACAAAATAGGCATTTTCCCTTTTGATTCAATTTCCATAATATTTTAGTACTCATTCTACTTTTGCACAATGTGAGGGAGAGATTTAGGTCTCCTCATCCAGGTCTCCTGTTGCTTTCACACGGATTCAGGTCTTCCAGTCTCCTCTTACTGCGGTCTCCAGCTGTGGAAAGCTGACCTGGAGGGAAGAGGGGGAGGAAGAGGCTCCTGCAGTTGGTGTTACCTTGTTTTCCAGATGGCTGTATTTCCCCAGACCCAGGGCCACGCTATCAGAGGGATGTCCTTTCTGAACTTGTGACGTTATTTAGTAGGCACAGACCAACGCGGTCAGTGAAGTCACACCCTGGAGTGTCGCGCTGCGCACCACAACCGCGTGCTGCCGAGCCAAGCAGCCACCAGTGGAGCACCCTGACCCAGCCCACCGGTGCCGGGCTGGCCCCAGGTCCTCACGGGATGCCAAGCCCTCGCAGGGCAGGCCGCTGTGTCAGGCTGAGTGGTTTTCACCCACTTCAAAGAGCGTCAGTGGCAACGCCGCGTGTAGTGACACGGCATCGGAAACCCCCGACATGCAACTGCGCGAGGAGGTCAGGGCTCAGTCAGAGCAGCGCATTAAACATTAAACGCTCCATTTATACGCGCTGGTGGCGTCATGCCAAGATGAATCCGAAATGATTAAATCTCCAGCCGTGTCGGTTCCTTTCACGGCAACATAAAACATTTTGCTCCGCTAGTCAACGCGATGATGTTGTGCCGAGGACGGCAGACTCGGGCTCGGAGCTGTGCTCATCTCCCAGATTTGTCATTAAAATGCATCTCTGGCTGAGACGCGCGGCTGGGCTTCCCGGAGGTTCAAGCTGCCGCTCGGTGAAGATGCACAGCAGTCTCCAGTGGCCAGATGACTCACCTCAGCGTCTCTTGTCACCCGAGCGAGACAAAGGCAATTGGGAAGGCAGGGAAGAAAATAACAAACTGTTGACCGCATCGTAAATCCAAAGCTGTGGCAACAACAGGGCTAAGCTCACTCACGCAGGAAATACTGTAAAGGAAACCACAGTGTTCGGATACAGCATCTGCTGAGAAGGAAATCTCTTTTGGTAGCTTGCATCTGCTAATTATAAAAAGAAAGAAAGGGATTGGCTTTCTTAATTTTGCTGGAATCTGTTTTTTTTCCTCAAAAGCCAGCATATTTATAACTCCAGTAAAACTGCAAAATTGGTAAATAAAAAGAATCCTACAAGAAGAAGATATTGATTTCTGGATCTGATCAGAGCAAAGCTCTTAATCTTTGCTCCTTTTCTATAGAATTGCTGCCTGGACACCACCTCTATGGGCTAATGCTTTTTTCAGTCCATATTGAATGGAAAACTGTCAGGAGAGGGAAAGACTCTTCTTTTCTCTTCCCTTGATTAAAAAAAAAAAAAATAGAAAAAGAGATATTCAGATCAATTGTTTTCCTTATTTTTTTTTTGTGCTCCTCAGGTGACAGAAGCAAGTGAAGACTATCTTGTAACCCCTTAACCAGGCATTTCAAAACAGCATTCCTCAGAGAGGACTCAGGTGGGTCCAGATGTGCAGAGATCTGAGCAGCTGACCTTCACGCAGCACACAGAGCTCTTTTAACAAATCAGTCCACTTGCTTTGTGAATGTGTAGCAGAGGGAATCCTGCTTCATCTATAACTCAAAGGCCTCAGGGCTTTAAGGAGCAGCAGAAACAAGTTCTATAAAAGGCTCTGAAGGCACCTGCTGAATCCCCTGTGATGGCACCCTGACTCAGACAGCAGCTTTGAAGACGACCTGCTCCATCTTCAGCTGAGGTCCCCAACGAACACTGAGGAGCTTTAAACTTGAAGAAAAAAAAACCCAAACAAGTAACTGGACCAGGTTTCATTAGAATAAAACCAGGGGTATTCAACTTTGCAAAGAGAGCCAATAGAAAGTGGTTGCTTCTGCTTTCCCTGCCCACAGGTGGGTCTTTGCTTCCAGAACTGGTTTTAACTCAAGGACCATCTGAGCTGCACCAGGCGGCAGGGAGCTTCCCTGCATGGCAGGTATGGGCCAGCTGCCTGCTCTTGGCAGCCTCTGGGTGCTCTGGTATCCCACGGAACTTCTTCCCAGGGCAGCAGAGCCCGTCACCCTCCCGGGTGCCCAGCCAGCCTCTTCTTTGCGAAGTAGAAAATTACTGTCAGCAGCAAGGAAGCCAAATGCCTCATACCAACCACCACAGTGCTGCAGTGCAGAGCTCCTGACAGGGAACGTGCACCACGATGGCACACTTAGGAGCAGGGTGTCTGGAAATGTGCCAGGAAAACTCCTCTTCAGACTGGCAGGCAATCAGGAGATGGCCAGGCAAGCACCAGAAGAAGGGAAATGAACATCCAGGCTTGATTTCAGTGGCTGGAGGTGAGTCAGCCTGGTGTGGTGCTCATGTCTCTGCCTCACTGCTGGAGAGGCAATGCTCTCTGCTCTTGCCTCTCTCCTGGCACCCAGGTCTCACAGGTGCCTCCAGCAGTGCCTCTGTGTTTCACATTCCTATCTGTTACTAAGGCTAGACGCTTTGAAAGGTCCTGTCTGACTTAATCCCTATTGATCACAAAGCCTTGATGTGAAGGAATTTTAAATTTCAGCTGCTGACTGTTTAACAACTTCTGACTTCAAAAGCTCTAGGAGCTGTTCTCCTTTTAAATACACTTTGCACTTAAGGAAAATACAGTCAGTCCCTCATTAATGTGTCCTTCTCCCATAATTACACAAGTGATTGTAGTGCAAACGCTCGGTTCTCATGCCATGTGCACATTCTTCATCCAGGAAATCAATAGGCAATAAGCAACATCCATTTCTGATCTTTACAGAAGTCATTTGCTGCAAGGGCAAGTTTTACTCAGTTTGACAACGTATATGTAAAATAGATGACCTTTAAAATCACACAAGTCTCCTCAGCCAGCAGCTCATCGTCCACAAATGAACCAGCCCGTATTTCCCAGTACGAGGTACAGAAAATCCCAGGACAGGTTTTTTTCTCTCTGGGCTGGTCCCTGTGCTGTCCCTGCCAGGGAGGTGTCCCGCAGTGTTCCGCGCTGTTCCAGTTGCCAGCATCGCAAACGAGGGGCTCCTGGGGCGATGCTGGGGGTCAGCAGGCTGACCTCTGTCTCCAGGAGGTTTCTGTTCTTGGGGTTCTTGTGTGCAGAGCTCTTGTCCTGGAGCTTGGAGGGCACCACTGCTCCAAGCCACCCGCGTGGCACTGGCACCTCCTCCCTCCCAACGCCTGGTCAGCCAGAGCTGCCAGTGGGGCCTCTGAGTTACAGCCCTGAGCCAGGGAGCATGAAGGAAGCTGGAAGTGATGATGGAGCATTTGGGGGAGCTTGAGCAGTGCAGAGACTGCAGAAACCACCCTAATTCCCTGGGGAACTCAAACCGTACAATTTACACAGGTTTATGCCTGAACTTACCTTTACAGCCATGCTCTTGGAAAAGAGTTTACTTAAAAGGGAGGGGATATGTAAATCTGTGGGGCTGAAAGAGCAGCTGAGCAGGTTTATACGTGGAGATTTGCATGCCTTCAGATTCACAGAGCCCTGCTGCACATCCGGGATGGAAGCAGTGAGGGGCGGGCAAGTCTGGCAGCTCTGTCCTGCACTGGCTGAGCACCCTGTGCCAGGAGGAGGTGTGACTGCAGCGACCTCGGGGCATGTTGGGAGGTGGTACTTCGTGATGCTCAGTGGAAGTTGATGTGAGCAGGTGGTGTAGCCTCCAGGGGAGTTATTCTAGATGCAAATGCTTGGGGGAGCTTTGTGGAAGTTCTTGCGTAAAAGGGAGACTTGGTACTTTTGAGGGGGTTTGGGTTTTTTTCTGGTTTTATCAAAAAAAGAGAAGGAAAAATTCTCCCCCTTCCCACGGCTCCCCTTCCCAGACCCAGACCTCCACCCAGGGCGACTGAAGAAAGTAAACTAAAAATCCATGCAAAGCATAATGTGCACCTTCCAGCTTCTGAAACTGCTGGAGCAGTGGTTCCAGACACAACAGCTTTCTTCACCTGCCAGCTGTGACTCACTCTCATTCTAGAGAAGCCATGAGGCATAGTGAAACCTCACCATCTCAAACTGTTCACAAAATGTACACTAAGGCACTAGCCCCACTAACTCAGTAGTGTCTTTAGGTACTGAGGCACACTCAGCTGTGCAGCCCGAGGCAGAAAACCAGACTCGGAGGGTGGAGCGAATTGGGAAGCTGCACCAAGCTGCCCAAAGCTGCCTGCAACCCTGGGACCACCACTGGGCAGGAAAGGAATCTCCAGTGACCCCAGACCACTCTTTTCCTTGAAGGTGTCAGACAGAACTGGCATTGAGCTGATACTCAGGTATTTTTAACTCTGATTAGATTATTTTCAGATACATGTGACCAAAAGGCGGTGGGACACAATCCAGAGGGTCTTCACCTCAGCCGAGTGCTGTGGTTCAGGATGAAATGGTTGCAGTGATTGCTTTCAGACACACAGGAGAAGCAGCTTCTCTGCAGTATATTGCAGGAGGTCCACTCATGCTGGGTTGTATCCTCAGTGCGCAGGGGACTGGGACTCTAACGTGCCACCAGTGCTGGCAGCTCCAGAGACAGTCCCTGCAGGGACCAGGCTGTTTGTGTGCACAGCTCCCGCACTGCTGCCGAGCTGCTCTGCCCTCAAGGTCAAGTGTTCTTCTATCATGCAGCATTTTAATGGCCCTTGGATATCTTTCTAAACCTGAGCTTGTGTCTCGATGAAACTTTTGACAGGCAGTGAATAACAGGGGCATTATTAATTCATGTCAGATGGGACTGAAGCATTTCTTGTTTATCCTGCCAAAATTGTAAACGAAAAAATGGACCTTCTCTTTGACCTTGCTTTTGGTTTGTGCTGTAGATCCCCAAAGAAGAAAATATTTCTGTAGTAAGCGTCTTATTAACAGAAAGCATCTGCAGAAGGAAGAACAATGAGTTCTGGCCCAAACTTGCAGCTGTGGACACCAGCTGTGACAGCCCTGTTATTCCAGCTCTGTCTTTACTACTTTGTTTCAGAGGTAGATTTAAAGAAGAGAGAGGAGAACCCAGGGGATTCTGGCTAAGAAACAGTCTGCTGCAATCTACAGAAAATCTTCTGGGTCTGTGAAGAAAACGGCAGCCCAGGGGATAACCTGGTGCTTGGCTCCAGGGCCCTCGCAGGCGAGCCAGGGAATGCGAGAAGATCTGGGGATCTGGTGAGTGGAGATGCATTTAGTAGCAGGAATGAAGCGTGTGCCTTCCAATCACATAAATTATATAAAGCCTTTGGCCAGACTCCAGACATCCCACTGGAGATCATTACTGCTCTTTCTGTAACTTTGGGTCTTTCATACTTCAGTTTGATTTGAGATGTCGAGAAGTGTTCAGAGGTCTCTGGCATGGATCTTGTATGGCCATTTCCTAAATAATTGTCTGCTCCTCAGGTTGTCTGTGACTGCTGGGGGCTTGTGCTCTGGGTATTTCTTTCTAGTACTGTCCTCTGAAGCGAGGACTGCACAGACCATTCAGCACCTACTGCACACAGGAACATCTTACTGTCTGCTGATGGTTTGCCTGACCCACTCCTCTGCTTTGTCCACATGCTGCTGATTCTCCTCTTGGGAGCTAATTCAAAGCAGGTATCAGGAAATTCTGCTCTACTATGGTCTCTACACACCCTTTGGACTACAGAGTTTGGGTGTTGTTTGGTTTGTGAGCTGGTCCTGGAATGGTCTTAGAATAAAACAAAACATAATATAAATAAGCGAAAACACATTCTCCTCGCCTCCACTCACATAAAACCTGTTGTGTACAGCTTTCTCTTACATAACCCACCTGACTCCAAGAACAAATGTCCCTAATTTCTTCTGGATGATAGGCTTTGTGAAGATTTAAAGGGCAATTTCTCTCTCTTTTTCTTAGCTCTCACAAGGTATTACAATAAGGAACTGCAGTGACAGACAATACTTAACGGCATGGTTTAGAAGTGATTCATCTGTGAAACACGGTGTAGCATATTTTATTGTATTTTAGCTAGTAAAAGCTGTGCCTTCTAGCCCAGCTCTGTCATGCTGCATGGTAAATTACAGTTATAGGAATCCCAGCCACATAGCTGAAAATAAGTACCCTCTATACAAGAGTTAATGCGGTAGATTTGTACTTAGACATGTATTTGTAAAATATTTAAGCTGCACGAAAAGGGCATCTGTAGGAAGATACGATTGCAGGAGCACAGCAGGGCAGCACAGAGCTGTCGTATTTTAAGGTTAAAGAGCAATCGTTAGGCTTTGGTGGCTGACACTGCAGAGGTGGAGGAAGGGAGCCCTTTCAAAGGCTAAGTGGGGCAGGAGAGAGCCAGGAACACCCCTGAGTCTTCCATCTGCTGCCCCAGCTGCAAGGTGGCCCCAGCTTGAAGGACAGTTTTTCCTCTTGTATCGTCATCTCATGGCAGGAGAAGAGAGCTCCAGAAAGTGCCTTCCTGTGGCACGTGCTTTGTGCCTGCTGTTACCCTGGCAGAAAAGCTCAGCTGATCAGGGGATGCTCTTCTCAGGTTTATAGCACTAACTTGTCATTCCGAGGCTGTGAGTGCTTTCCAAAGGCACACAGCAGTTTCACAAGCTCTTCAGCACACCTGGGCAGTGCCTCGTAGCCTCTTGGCACAAAGCAGTTCAGTCTTTAGTGCAACAGCTTTCAGGAAAGCAGAAAACCAGGGTATTGGTCCTTAATGAACAGGGGCTGACTTAGTCCTGCAGAGAGAAACACACACCTCTGCACCATAACTGCAAAGCCAGACTTAAATCTTCTATAGTCTTGAGTCTTACTTATCTATTTGCACAATGATAGCAGTTTTCCAGCCAAAAGGAAAAGAAGACATGTTCAGGTACTGCAGTACGAGGGAAGGGATTAGAAATTTTTGGTTTCTGATGCCTACTCCTAAATCACATCCAGTCTAAATTAGCTCCAATTCACTAAAGTGCTTTAGCAGCCTTCCATTGACTCCTCTGAGCTCTAAGCAGATGTTTAAACTTAAGTGCATGCTGGAGTTTTGCTGAATCATACAGCAAATAAAATATGCAGAGCTGGCCTTAAATGTAACATTCTGATTCATGTGAAAACTACACGTTTCCCGCAAAGCCTACTTCGAGTTAATTAATGAGCATTAAGGACTCACATTTTTCTAGCGAAGAAGGGCCCCAAGGGATCACAGCAATTTGTGTTCATACCCTGAACGATACCAGCGCAATCTTCCCATGAAGACAAAGCCCTGAGCGCTCCCTCTGCGATAACCAAGCACTCACACTTGATGGATGGGTTTAGCTGCCTCTGACACCCCACGGGTCAGGCGGGAGGACCCGGCCTCTGACCCGTCCCTTTCATCCCCTCTGGCTGGAAGCGTGCCCACCGCATCGCTGATTTTGGGGGCGACAAGGGCAATGTGTGCTCTGGGAAAGCCAGGAGGGGAGGGGAGGGGAGGGGAGGGGAGGGGCTGCCTCGTGGAACGTGAGTTCCCAACATTTTCCTCATTTGCACCAACCCCCCTTGCTGTTGTTGCAGCCTTCTCCACAAGCTCGATAAAAGGGGCCCATGATCCGTGTCTGCAGAACATGCCGACCACAGGAAACCCTGGCTACTGATTTATGTTGGAAGCAGAGCCAGATGAATCGGAGCAGCTGGGTGTGACAGGGAGGCAGATTGAGTGCCACCGCAGGCAGGGACTGCCAGCCCTATGGCAAAGCATCCCAGGACTGTAGGTGGGTCTAGTGCAACCCCTGCCACAGGAAGGATGGGGGCACTCCTTCAGGACATAAAGACACACATTCCCAAAGTGCCAGGAGCAGGGCTGGAGCTGAGTGCTGCAATGCAATTTTCTTGATTACCACTTCAGTGTCCCAGCTTTGTTCGCTTGGCAGCCAAGGCTTTAAAGAAATGAACCTTGGCAGCTGTGAGCTGTGCAGCTCAGTGCTTTCAAGGTAGTCAGAAGGAACACCAGGCTGGAGAGGCTGCCTCCATCAGCAGGTCTGATCCCGTGTGGCCCAGGCAGCCACCCCTATAGATTGATCAAGCTCCATCTTAAAAGTACATATGTTGGCTTAGGGATTTTTTGTCCTTGATTTTTACCCCCCACTACTGCTCTCCCAGGCCTGCTCCAGAAGCTTACTCTGCTGGTGAGAAACTGTTTAATTTCCACTCAGACTTATGTCAACATTGCCTGGTAGCTATTTCCCTTCTTTATATTTATCCTCCTAGAAATCATTGCTCAGCCTCATTCCCATCCCTGTGTGGTCCTCCTTCAGCTGGAAAAGCAGGGGAAAAGGAGGAGATTGTTATGGGAAACACTGGAGCAATAAAATCAGCGTGGAAGATGTTTAGGAGGAGTGAGCCCTGCAAGGACACACACCTGGGATGCTGGTGGCAAGCAGGGCTAGGGGAGAGGGTTGTCTGAGGGAAAGGAATTGTTTGTCCTCACTGGGTGAGGCCTCCTTATGCTTGGTCTCCAACCAACTGCTTCTGCAAAGGAGCTAAGGATGCTCCTCATGTCTGCAGTTACGAGGGAGGAGCAATAAGACAAGGTTGGTCAGGAGGAGAATTACCAAGATATTTCATGAGGGTTGTGAAGCGCTCGAGCTGGACTTGAAACACAGAAATATGTTCACCAGTTGTCAACTATTTGGCCTGAGGAGTGGCACATTTCACCCTCTTTGTCTCCACCTGTGAAAAACAGGGTAATAATAGCCAGTCACCTCTCCCCAGGGCATTGGGGAGGGTCAACGTCTGTAAAGGGTGTGGGCCACTTCAAGTAATACAGAAATGCAAAGTATCATTATTATTAACCTTCCTGTGCCTCGGTTCCCCATTCGTAAACTCTCACCCAGAACATTTTGACCACCGTTTCCGCATGGAGACCCCCAAGGAGGTCTCAGCTGGAGATGACCTTTCCAGCTGCTGCCACGTGTACACATGGTCCACTTGCCAAGGACCCTGGGAAGTGCTGAGAGGCCAAAGTTTTGATGTTTTGCAGGGTTTAATCTTATTTATTAAACAGACTATTATTAATGTTGTGTGTTCACATCATCATTGCAGAAGAAAACAAAGCGACTGATCCACTGGGTGCAGACACATCAGTCTGTATGTACCCCTTGGGTGACCAGGGGCAGGTGTCCCCTGACGTCTTCTTTGGTCATGGGGCTTCCCTGTCACCTGCTTTGAAAAGTCCAATTCTTCTTGTTTTGGTTTGTTGTTTCGGTTTGGTTTTTTTTGTTTGTTTTTTTTTTTTTGAGATTTACACTTTTTGGTGTCCAGTTTATGGCCTTTGCCCTTTTGCTTTAAGCCCCTTCACGGTGTAACTGTTGACATCTGAAGTGAGTTCCCAGACAGAGCTGCAAGTGGTCTTGTAAACAGCTGTAATTAAAGAGTGCAGAGTGCAAACACAAACCACAACAGCAGCCTGTAGGAGTTACACCGCCGTATCAGCTTCAGTGTGGAGGAGCCCTTAGGGCTGTATCAGCGCTTACAAGGCTTGTTCCTGGTTTCACCTCCTCCCTCCCCTCTTCTGAAAAGGACAAAAAAGAAAATTATCTAGGAAAACTTCTCCTCAGGGAAAGCCAAGGAGCTGGTAGTGTGAGAAACACCGTGTGCCTGTTTGAAAGTGCCTTGTAGGGCAATTTTGTGACACAGGTGGGACAGAGCTCATTCATCCCCCTTCCACAACAGGATTCCCAGGGCAAGAAGGTGGACACGCATCTCCCTGGGGTGGGAAGTGAAACAATTTGAAAGAAGTCAAGCCATGGGAGGAGACTGCCAGGGATGGATCTGCTGGCCCCAAAATCCCCGAGAGGTGTTTGTAGCAGAGATTACCCGTACCAGGAATTAACTGCACATTGGTTTAATTCCCATTAAAATAACCCAAGTCCATCAGTTTGTTTTGCCTGATGTGCATCATTTGATGGTTTAGTTCATGCTATTAAACACCTTCTGGAAGGGGATCTGGTGAAATTTGCCTGAAGCAAGAATGAAGCAGATCCCAAACAGCTGTTGAACCTCTGCCAGCTCCTAAGGAGAGCCCACACCCTCTGCCTGTCAGCTGGAAGCAATGGTCTTGTCACCTGTGTGGTCTCTCCTGCTGCAAGGTGTCCCAGAATAGGCATCACTTTTCCATTTAAAAGGAAGTCCTCAAGCAGCTGGGGCTCTTCTTGTGTTCTGGTTTTGTGCTCAAGTCCTGGGTGATGTTTCTTGCTAAGTGTGGGCTCACAGGGCTGTGTCTACAATCGTGTGCCTCCAGCGTGGCTGGGAGCACAGCCAAAGGGCTGTGAACTATGTAGTAAGAATGGGAAAGATAACAACAGGATTTCTGGGACTGTCTGAGCTGCAGGAACTGGGAATACTGCTGGGAGAACACTTTGCTATTTGCTGTTCTCTCACAAGTCCTAGTTTTCCTGGGACCACAATACATCCCTAGTTCGAACCAGATCAAAATGTAATACTGATTTTGAGTCTTCACAAGGATTTATTTTTTGTTCTGTTATTGCTGAATTCTTTCTATTTTTGCAGTGCCCTTCTATTACTCGTCTTCTCTTTATTTTCCAGCTGGTTTCTTTATGCAGTTCATGAAAAATTACTTGGAGTGTTAAGGGAGCGCCTTGTAGAGGGTGTAATTTCACCCATCTCTGCAGTGACATATCCCATGCTTCAGGACAGCAGAGGTGAACCTCCTCTTTCAGCACAAAATCTACGTAACCACCTCCAAGCCACTGGGTCAGAAGGATAAAAAATGCCAGGCAAAGGGAGCAGCTTCATGAGATACAAACTCATGGACAGAAAGCTGAGTAACACCCCAGGTCTGTAGCTAGATGCTGATTTGCATGTCTGCTTTGGGCTGCTGTAAGGAGGTGCAACTTTGCTTCTGCACATTGCTTACAAATGCAGTGTTATTGACTTTGCAGTTGGCTCCAAGTGTGGGGAAAGGGTTTGTGGGTTTCAAGTCTGGATGCTTGTGTGCCTCATCTGAAGCTGCTTCCTTACAGTAAAATGAGCCCTCTGTCTGGTGAGCTGTGTGTCACTTCAGTTCTTCCAGATACCTCCCTGCTGTCAAAATCCAGCAAAGCTGTTTTTCTTGACCTTGGTTTGTTTGTCAAGTGAAGCATCATACTTTGCCTGGAGTCAGGATGAAACTCTTGAAACCCAGTAGTTTACATGTTGCTTCTTCTGGAAGCTCAATTTACTTGGGATCAGTTATTCTGAAGTAATATTTTTCTTTCCTGTTTATTTTTTCTGACAGATCTCCTGCTTCCCCCATGCCCTGTCACATTAAACCATTTATGCACAAAGTAAGCAGTTTGTGTTTGCCCTTGTGACTTTACCTTATTCCTATCATGACTCTGCCAGCAAGGGCTTCAGCAGAAGAAATTATAAGCTACCCACTGCAGCCACTGCATTTCAGTGCAGAGTTGTAAGTGAAATCACATCTGCACTTTAGATTAAGGGTTGGATATATGAATGCTGAAAGCTCTCTGAGTTTCACCTCATGAAATGCTGCAGTGTCCAGAGCAAGGTGCAAGCTCTGCAGTGGTGTGTCTCTCCCCAGAGGCTCATGAGGGTGGTGTTTGCACTGACAGAAATAAAACACGCACCCAGCCAGGGAAGAAAAGCAAATCTTGATATCCAGCCAACTCGTGGCTGAGGCTGCCCCCTCTTTCTTTCTTCCACAGGCTCACAGAAACATTTATTTCTTACTTTGAAGCATTCTCTGAACAACAGTTTCCCTTCACTTTCACAACACTAGAAATGACTGGAACACAAGGCTTCCTTCACAGCGCTTGGTTTGGTTGGTTTTTTTTTCTGGACTGCCATATCTAAATGTCTCTTCAATCCATTATATCTTAATAGTGAAGCAAAAAATTACTCATGGGATTATTTTTTTTTTTTTGTCTTGAAGGCAGTCCCTGTTACTTCACAGCACGGAAACCAAGTGGGAAAGTAATCTATGCAAATTACATGTGCTTTTCTGGTTGAATCACGCTCCCTGCACTCATGGTAATGAGTCACTTGGCATACAGTGGACTGTTACTATGAACGGAGAGAGCACATCAGGGCTCTACTTCTCAAGAATTATTTCCACTTGCTGAATCTCACTTGGGCCTGGAACCACAAGGGGTGAGACTCTGCTGTCAACTTCTCTGTGCTTGAGGGACCATAGTTACTCAGATTTTCACTGGTCCAAATTAACTCTCAGGGCTGAGGGTGATGGCTCGTGGGCCATCAAAGCTGTCTCATGCAGCTCCCAAATACTGGCCACGTACTCTTTTTTCCTGTAGTAATACTGAGACTAAACCAAGAACCGGCCTCGGTGAAGAGGAAGGCAGAAGTGAGTCCCATCCCATATGTGGTGTCTGAGAAGCTGACTGCTCAGAATGCAGCCTGTCTGGCTGAGGGACTGATTCCTGCCAAGTCAGCTGCCGTCTCAAAACTGGTCCTGTTTGTATCAGACCTCAAACAGAGCAACCTGAATCAAATTATCGCTCTGGAAAATCTTTTTTTTTGGGTTTTTTCCTATATAGTAATTAACCCAATGACCAGATGGTGAGGTCTGGTGCTTAAGACTAAAAGCACGGGTGCCAGAGAGCTTGGATTTCCTGCTCTCGGTTTCATAAGCACTACAGCAAAAGCAACTCCCACGGGCATGACATGTTACGCCTCCCCTGACCTTACACAGGCTTACATGGCTTTTTCTTCACTAGAATACATAATTCTTATTTATTTATTGTAATGGAAACAGACAACTGACACTGAGGTATTATGACACTACTGATTGATAGTTGAGTGACAAGCTGCAATGTCACTTTCCTAAGAGCACAACTATCCTGAATTACAAGGGTAGTGAATTGAAACACATCCTTTAGAAAGATGCCTAATCCCATTTTTAAAGCTCTGAGTGATGGTGAGCCCACTGTCTGTCAAGTAAGGTCTTTAATTGCCCTCACTGCGAGGATAGCACATCTTATATCAAGTTTGGGTTTAATCTGATGGCATTGACTTGCCTTGTGACCTTGGATGAGAAGGGATGGATCAGTTGTTTAAGGCTAAATTGATCTTGGAATTTATGTAGTAATATACCCACTCTGGAGAGCCTCCAGTGTCATTTTGAGCAGATGAACCCTGGATGGAGTTTCAAGTTCAGTTCGTAGTTTTTGTGTGTGGTTTGTGGGTATCACTTTCCATTATCACTAGCCTGGGGTTTAAGCTTTGTTAAGCAGGTGGCCTGGGCTCGGTCTGTGCAATGGCAGGTAGGACACTTGGTCAGGCCTGTGTCTCCTTTCTGTGGCAATATTGCTTCCTGAGCTTTAGGAGGAGCAGTGTGGATGAACCCCCCTGTGCTTCTGAAGCTGCAATGCCATAGTATAAGTGAACACCTGTAAACACCAAGGAGAACAAATTCTAACCACAGTTATGGTTAGAATAACCAGTGAGAAGACAAAAGTACAGTCTGAGTGACAGCCCAGGTGAACCGCTGCACATCTGTCATCAGAGCAGCATTTAACTAATTAGGAGATGAATGACGATGCCTTTATGAGTGTATTGAGACTGGTGAAAAATGTCCCAATGTTGATAGGAATCACATAAAATAACAGTCACTGAAATTGTCAGGTCTACGCTGTTTTTGACACGTTACTTAACATGGGGGAGCCCCTAAGCTTTAAAGAAGCATCTCTCTACCCTGATCTAGACAAATTACTTTTGTTCCTTGATCTAAACAAACTCTGATCTCTTTGCTGCCATTGAACTCACCTTGTCTGAAACCTAATCTGACTACTTTATTCTACCTCTGTACTGGGAATTCACTCTATCATTAGCATTTCAATCTATTTAATTCACTGAGGGTCGCCGAGCAATGTAACCGAATCCGTGCTCAGCTACTACTGGCAATTTAGCTGTCAGACAGTCTCACCTTCTATTTTTAGTTGCACTTGGATTCCTTGCTTAAGGGGGGGGGGATGCACACTGAATTTCTGGATTAGCTTCCCCCTGACCCCTCTATTGTATCACTGTCAGTCATGTTTGAGTCCTGTTTACGTTGTTCTGTTGTACTAATTACAGCTTGTCGAAGGTATGGACAGTATTCTTGGACACTCTGTTGACAAGCCAGTAACCCTGGGATTAAGCCCTTGTGTTTCGAGCTGAGAAGTCTATATTGGTGCCGTGAAGAAAGTCTTTGCTAAGTAAGTCAACACCTCCACAATCTTAAACTCTAACTCTTCTGGCTGGATGGTCTGTCTCATCTTTTGGCTCTCCATAAGGTGCTCTATAGTGCCACATCCTTGTACTTGGGTAGGGCAGGAATAGCATTGCCCAGGTTCATACCTTCAGAGGAACAGGGTTAGGACAACGCATGCAGCTGTGCCATTTCTTTTCTAAAGCACTATTTCAAGCAGCTGTGCTCCCTGGCCTTCTCTGTCTTTCAGTTCTTTTTCCTTGCACAGATTCCCCTATATCTTATTTTTATATTTATTTTCTCCTGGCACAGCACTCTCCCCCAGCTCCATAGTCTAATGACCTTCTTAGCAAGTACATATGCTATGGTGTATATTTAGTTTTGAACCAGCTTATGGCTCTTCTTAGGTGCAATTTAGGGCAGGAAGCAATTTGTTCCTGTTAACAGGGCTGAGTACACATGCATGGTTCCTTGCTGAACTAGCTCTGTATCCCAGTTGCCTTGAAGTGTAATTCAAAAATTAAGCAATGTATGTGTATATTAAGCTTTAAAAAAGCATCTCTCTACCCTGATCTAAACAAATTACTTTAGTACCTTGATCTAACACACTGATCCCTTTGCTGCCAATGCAATATACAGTAGCTGTGTATACAGGCAGAAAGCAGGCTTTATGGGGAGAAAAACAGGCAGGCTGAGCAGTTATGCTGTAAAATTCATCAGTAAGTTTAATAAGTTATATTCTCTTACTGATGATGTCTGTTGCACTTTGGAGATCAGGTTTCTTTGCCTTTTCCAACACAAGCTTGGTGTGAACTGGTCTGAGCTCAACAGACTGAGCTTTATGGGAAAGTGAGAGATTTCAGCCTTTTAGGGTAAATGCAGGAAGGTGGTAGCATATAGCAGAATATTTGACTATAAAGTCAGAGCCTTGGCTTCACTAACTCTATTGCTGGTCTCTCCTGTGACTTTGTGGTCACTTCACTTCTCTTATCTTCTTCAGGCTTCAGCTGCCATCCAGCCTTTGAGTCCTGGTGCTGTTTCCTGTGATAGACGCCCAGTGCACGCACCAGTGAGCCCTGCTCCAGCTGGGCTCCTCCTGTGAGGCTGAGCAGGCTGCTCTGGGGTAGCTCAGAGGTAGGCGATACCAGACTGCCCTGCTCCCTCTGATCCCAGCTCTACCTGCCACCAAATAAATATTTTCCTGTGCAAGTGCTGTGCAAAGGTGAGTAAAGAGCTGTGGCTGCTCCCTATGAGGGTCATTGCTGGGGATGAGACTGGAATACTCATCAGGAGCCTCAGTAATATCCAATTCAGATTCCTGATGAATACATCCTGGCTTTGGGCACATACCTCCTGTTAATACTAATGGGAATGTCACACATGAATGCTGGAGAATATTGCCCATTATTTTTGGTCTCGGAGCTCTGAGCTGAGAGATTCCTTGAGAAAAATGGCCATTTGCTGTATGTTACAGGCTGCAATTCATTATATACAGTGCATGGTGACTGTTATTTACCTTACAGAACTGTAATGTGATAAGGAGTCTATGTAAGCCACTTAATGGTCTGTCTACCTTAAAGAAAATGTGTACCTGATCAGCCTCTGATTTATGCCACTTTCAGCCCAGTGCAACTCTATTGGCTCCACTGGTGTTATCCCTGATTTATGCTAGTCTTAGTCGGACTTCATGAGTTTATGTACTTTATATGACTCATGTACACGAGGAGAATGTAGTCTAATAAAATACCTGGCTGTGCATCGTAGCTGCAGGTTCTTTGCAGAAGTGTTAACAGGGGTGCTACAAACCCACGTTCTGCTCCTCTGCAGTGCCTATATATTTCAAGGGGTTATATCCCGTATCTACAGAGATGTAACTTAATGGTCTCATACTTGACTAATGTGCTGCCTCATTGGCACAGTGCAGTGCTGGAGCTAGGTAGCAGGCAGGACAGACCTGCAGAGTGAGAACAAGAACTTGAAACTTGACTGTGGTAACTGGGGCAATTTTTTTTTCACTTGGTAGATCAAGTTCCTTGCCTAGAAACAAAGAACTTCCCACAGATTATGTCCCTTCACTCTGAAAACAACTGTTCTTATCTCGATCATCTTGCTGCATCAGCACTTATCTTCTGGCTTTGGGGTAGGAAAACAGTCATTTTATGATGTTTATATTGCAGTAACAGCCAGGACACGTAGTCTTAGAGGGAGGACTCCTTGTTCTAAAAAATGTATAAACAGACCAGGAAACTGCTCTCTGGCTCAATGATCTTGTGCGCTTGTTAATGAGGGCTCCTCTGCTCACCATGGGAGCTTTCATCACCTGGCCTTGTCTGCAAGGGAATTGATCATTCCTCAAACTTCTGGAGCTGGAGCATCAGCCTGAGCTCTGGTGAAGTTGTTGGAGCGACACCCATTACCACTGCTGCGTTGCAGGTCAGCTCACCTTCTCTGGTACACCTGGCTGCTGACAGTCAGAGGTGACACCTGAGACCATTCTGTAGCTGATCCTTGTTTCCTTCTCTGCCTTTCCTTTTAAACTTTGCCTGCTTTCCTATTAAGCTCTCAGGCACATTTTATCTAATGAATGACAGGTGTAATACAGAGGCTGGGTGAACTTCTCAGGGAAAATGTCAAGAACTCTTCACAATTTATCCTGTACTGAAGGGACACAATGATACATACTTAAGCCCCAGAAAGGTGCATTCTGGAGATACTAGTAATCCTAAACTAGTATCCTAGTCTGCATAGGTTTGTGGACAGCCTTTGCCAAGCAGTGTGATGGTAAACAGAGAAACTTTCAAGTTTTGTTGCAGTATTTCACCAGCTGCATTGGCTTGTTCCATTAAAAAAATAAATAAAGCTGCTAAGTTCTTAAAATGGAAAGTGCCTCTTTCTTGGCATGGTAAAACAGCAAGCTGAAGGCTTGCTCTGCCTGTACGTAATTGTAATTTATGTTTCTGCTCTTGTAAAGGGTCTGCTTGCCCTTGATGCATGTGCCTAAGTCCCATTAACATTAATAGGAGCTGAACCCAAGCAGGGAGGTTTAGATAAAACATTAAGAAAAATTTCTTCACTGAAAGGGTTGTCAAACTTTGGAACAGGCTGCCCAGGGACTCGGTGGAGTCACCATCCCTGGAGGGATTTAAAAGATGTGTAGATGCAGTGCTTAAGGACAAGGCTTAGTGATGGGCTTGGCAATGGGTTGGACCCGATGATTAAAGGTCTTTTCTAACCTAAATGAGTCTATGATTAGCTGACACTAAATTCCATAAATGATGCCTTGAGTTCTAAAGCCAAGACTGGGTCGCTGCCTCCGCAGCTGATCAGTGCCTCACCAGGCAGAGCTGCTCCACTCCTCTCTGGCCACCCAGCAGCCAAAGAAGCCTTTTTTCCAGGGCTGGAGCACTGCAGTCATCCTCCTGTTTCTCAGGCTGAGGGCTGTGCACAGGGGTGGCTGGTGGGAGGTGTCCGGCTTCCTCGGAAAAGCGCCGCAGGAAGGAGACTCGTCAGCAAGGGATGTTTTCTGCTTAGCTCACACTGTAATGAGCTCAAGGCCCTGGGTGGAGAAAAGAGGGGTGACAGGAGGAGATGGGGAGAAGGGAGGGAAACAACTTGTTTCAGGCAACAAATCAGTTGCTAACTCCGATCCAAAGCCATTTGCATACACGATGTTGGCCCACGGTGTGTTGGAAATATAAGGCATTCTGTAGACAGCTGCCCAAGGGAATGCTAATTAGCTGGCAGGCAATTAATAATTAATCAGACTTTTGTTCATTGTGAAGACAGTGTTTTCTTTGGCAGCTTTATAATGTTCTGAGTTTGCCTTGCTTTTCTTTCACAGGCTGATATCATCGTGCTGGAACCAGGTTTTGTGGCGACATGCTTCTCCCTCCCTCTGGCATCCAGCTCGCCCTGTCCACATGTGCAGCCCAGGCCACGACCTCAGCCTTGGCTGGGCTCTGACGGCCCATTTAACAGTCAAAGGCTGGAAAGGGAGTTGCTGCTGTGCTATTTTTACCCAGCTGGGCAGTTTAATAATTCAGAGGCAGACACACACACAGTGGTCTGGGCTGTGCCTGAGATCTGAGAGGGGAGAAGAGCATCGCATCGCCCCTGCTAGGCTTGCTTGACCTTATCAAGCATGGGTTCCCAGGCTCTTTAACACCAACACAAAACAAAAACCAAGCTTCCAGAAGTGAAATCCCTGCCCCGCTGACGTCAATGGGACTCCTGGCTCTGACTGCAATGGAGCCTGGATCACACTTAGCTGCAAGGCATGAACTATTCAGCATTTCCTTGCTTTCTAATGCTGCATAACTCTTTTTCCATGATAGTAAAACCCAGTTATGGTGAGTGGAGTCCAGAATGGGGACTGTCAAAATTTCTGGGGGAAAAAGGGGATTAATTTCAAGAAATCTCTTTAGAGGATGCCACATGTACGGCTACTTCCCTTGATTTTGGACTAAGAAGAGTGATTCACAGAAAAACAGTTCCTCCTGTCTCTCCAGCCTGATCCTCTCCTCAACTGTCCTGTGGAGTGGTACATAACTCAGTGAAAAGCTGTCCCTCTCAGGGATGCCAAGGAGAGCACAAGTCCTGCCAGCAAACCTGGCCAGGGTGGGCTCCTCTCTCCACTGGGCCACAGGTCCTGCCAGGAGCCTGCTCCACTGCAGGCTTCCCACGAGACCCCAGCATCCTTTGGGCATCCCCCTGCTCTGGCACAGGGTCTTCCACAGGCTACAGGTGAGTGTCTGTTCCACTGCGGACCTTTTTGGGCTGCCTGTGAACAGCCTGCCTCACCATGGTCTTCATCATGGGCTGCAGGGGAATCTCTGCTCTGGTGCCTGGAGCACCTCCTCCTCCTCCTCTTCACTGACCTTGGCATCTGCAGGGTTGTTTTTCTCACGTTCTCACTTCTTTCTCCAGCTGCAGTTGCACAGGCATTTCCACCCCACTCCCCCACCTTCTCAAATCCCAGAGGCACAACCACCGCTGCTGATGGGCTCAGCCTTGGCCAGTGGTGGGTCTGGCTGGAGCTGGCTGGCACTGACTGTCAGGCATAGGGGAAGCTTCTGGCAACTTCTCCCAGACACCACCTCTGTAACCCCCCTGCCACCAAAACCTTGCTGTGCAAACCCAATACACTTGTCCACTAAAGAAAAGGCACAAATTCAGTCTTTAGGCATGAGGGAATCCATAGAGGAGCTCAACTTTGAAAGATAAATGCACAGCAAAGCAGGCTTCACTGATCCTGCTGTTAATAGGGCTGCTTGTTTCCTTTGATTCCTGTGTGTTAGCTCAGCTGTGTTTTGGGACTGAACAAGATCTTTCCACTAGTTCAGTTTCAAACACGTGGTAAATGACTCTGTGCCTGAAGCACCCAAGGTTCCCGGGTGGTCTCTGTGCAGAGACCAGAGTTGTTTCTGCTGCCGAGATCAGGCAAAACACAGCTCCTCGTTCTGCACAACCAGCGCCCGCTGTGTTGTCAGAACCCAGCTGATGTGAGGAGGAGGAGGAGGAGGAGGTTGTGAGTCCCTGGTGCGTTCCAGGTTTGAGGTTCTCCCCGTGCCTCCATGACCCAAATCGTGACGTTTACTAACAGAGGCGTGTGAAGTCTTGTTACAAGAATGTGGCCTGTGATGATCCTCAGTGGCTTTAATGAATCATTTGTGGCGAGGGTGACTCAGGCAGAGCAGGCTGGCAGCCAGCAGCTGGGCAGAGGAGCCCGCTGGAGGC
Organism: Cephalopterus ornatus; assembly: GCA_013396775.1. Classification (NCBI taxonomy): domain Eukaryota; kingdom Metazoa; phylum Chordata; class Aves; order Passeriformes; family Cotingidae; genus Cephalopterus; species Cephalopterus ornatus. Next base: position 550,367 of record VZRE01002713.1, on the reverse strand, counting down.
AGGGGCCTGACAGCACGTACAGACAGCGTGTGCCAGGAGCAGGGCATTCTTTAAAGGCCAGCTGTAACCCGTGCGAGGCCTGCACAGCTCTGAAAGCCCGTTAGTAGAATGCCAGCACGGAGAAGGAATTTGGCCTCAGAGTGGTATTTTTCTAGCCAAAAGCATAGGCAAGTGGGTGGGAAAGGTCGGACATCCAGAGTTCACATTTCCAAGTGGAACTGAGAGTGCACTTGAAAAATGCAACTCTAGGCTTACCAAATCCCACTTCTTTTTCTGCAACAGCATGATGCCTGTCCATCCTTCCCCCTGAGCTGCAAGAAGACATTCCCCTGGGAGGCAAAAGCCCTGTGTGTTTGAGAGTGCAGGCAAAATAGGATGCTATGCCCTGTACAGTGCAGAAGTTCAATTTTCAGATAATACAGAACTGGGATGTCTTATCTAATACTGCTGGCAGGCTCTCCTGAGAGTCTGCACAGCAAAATTCACCTGCTTAGTATGGTGAATTTAAATCGCCAGAGCCACACTGGCAAAACTCCCCTGTGCAGAACCTCATTCTGGGCTAAAGTCCTTGAGTAATTATTCTGTAATAAAGTCACTTAATTTTTAGAATAGAGTGTCCATGTGGAGAAGTTATGCAGGCACAGCTATAACAGGATAATTATTTTGTTATAGCTATGCCAGTCAATTTCTCAAGGCATCAGTCACATGGGAAAGTTGAAATGATGTATTTTTTACAGTCTCCAGCAATTCTTTATTTTTTAATGTCCATTAGTGCTTGACTAATGCTGAATGATAATGGAAATTCTCCAGGACAAAGACAGTTTCCTCGTGGTTATCAAAGGAATTTGGATCTATCCTGTTAAAACTAATATGTAATGAATTGCCAGTGATTGGGGGTATAAAGCTGAATTGACTGGGAATTATGAAGATGCTGTTTACCAAATTCAACTGAAATTTGTAAGAAAACAGAAATTTGTAAAGTCCTTATTTATGTGTTAAAAATCCTTGAGATTTTTTAAGAGTACATACATAACCAGATTGAGATACAAAATTCTCTTATTCCCACACAGTATTGGAGGTTTGATATTTCAACACAGGACTTCATGACTAATCACACCAATTTTGGGGGAGTCTGAAACAATTTAGTTCCTGAGAAGGTCGCTGCAAGGTATATGTGTTATGTTTCATTATTAATTGTGGTGAAAATAGTTCTTTAGGATGAAACTGCACCAGTCAAAGGACAATGGCACATATGTGATTTCTACGGAGATACGCCAGAGCTGGCTTGAGGCTGGGGATTAAAGCATAGTAAGAATTACGAGCCTGGCTCCCCTCAGAGCTGTCTCTTGAAATGCTAGATGTAGCCGATAGGTGCCAACTGAATTTGTCACAGTCGTATTTGAATCCGAATTGAAGAGTTACCAGAAAAGGGAAGGCCCAAAATCTCAGTGCACACGAACGCACCGTGTGGTTCCTGCGCGCCAGGCTGGGCACACAGCGAGCTGCCTGGGGAGCTGAGGCTTCTGCACAAGGAAGGAGACCTGATACGTGCTTCATAGAAAGCATGAATCAAAATGAAACCTGCCTATGGCTATCAGCTGTCTTACAGCAAAGTGTTCCTTAATTACATGTATAACATCTCCCTTCTTGGAAAAAGGGTCGGGTTTGAGGTAGAGGAGGTGCCAAGTGGAGGTGCCAGCTGGGATGTACGCAAGCGCAAGGGCAGAGTGTGGCCTGTAGGGTCACAGCTGTGTGCACATTGGGGTGGATGGATGGCTTCTTGGACCCTTCAGTGTCTCCCTGGGCACATCCTATTGTGTACCAAGGATTGTTCCTTTGTCAACCTCTCCCAGTATCACAGTGCTGGAAGGAAAGATGCTCTCCTAGCTCAGCACTTCTTGTCCCACAAGCCCTACTAGATCAGGTAGGGCAAACCACCCAGTTCTGATTTCAGTTTACTTCCATATGCTCAACCTCTTTGGTTCTTTTTCTGAATTTGGGTTTTTTATGCTGGAGGAGGAGACCCATTTTGCAATGGGCACAAGGACAAAAAAAAGGACATACGTTTCCAGGGCTGTGATGCAAAGGCTTAATCATGTTTCAGAATAACTGGAGTTATAAACTGATGGGGCATTCAAAATGTTATCTAGTTCCAAACATCAAGTGTTCAAATTCTGCCTTAAGGGGACATTAGCTCATTATCAAATCACAATGAGATTCTTATAACTTTATTTTAATAAACAGTTTTCGTAAATGTTAACATTTTAAAGGATGATTACGTTCATATTTAGCTAGCAGATGCATTCACGTTGATTGATGTTATTTCCACGAGTACCAAAGGAATTAAATAATGATTTGTCACTTATGGTAGAAAGCTGCTCAAATATCTTTTAAATAAACAGCGTTGTTTGCGGGGTTCGATCGTCGGGCGATGCCGTGGGTGTGCATGGGGGGGACCCCACCGCTTTCTCTGCCCGCTGCAGCCGGGGGGGAGCTCCCCGACAGAGACCCCGCACCAACACCCCCGGACTGCGGGGACAGCGGCGAGCAGGGGACACTGCTGTTGCCGTGTGAGCCGGCCCTGGGCACAGCGGAGGGGCCAGCGCAGGTGGGGAAAGGCCGGGAGGAGGCCAGGCGGGCGGGAGCATCCCCGCTGTCCCCGGCGGGGCGGGCGGGGGGCGATGGCGGCCCGGCCCAGTGCGGTGCTCTGTCCCCCTCTGGTGGCCGCCGGCGAGGCCAGTGGCCGTGCGGGGCCCGGCGTGGCCGGGGCTGCGTGTGCTGACCCCGCTCCGTCCCTGCCCCGCTGCCCCCCGCACCGGCTCCGGCCCCGGGGCCGCCCCGCATCAGCCCCCGGCACCCGCCGCCTGTGGGTGCCGCAGCGTGGGCGAGGAGCACACGGGGGGCACCTGTGTTGGGCAGCAGCTCTTGGGGCGCCGAGCGGCCGGGCGGGCACACCTGTACCCCGTAAAGAGCGGATCTGGGCTCGGCCGGGTGGGGATGCGGCGGCTAAAGCACGGCCGCTCCGGGGAGCATCTGCTGGGAACCCCGCTGGCATGGAGGGGTTATTCCCTGCCACGAGGGAGTTCCACGGTGGTGCGGGCGTGTGGGACCCGTCGCGAGGGAGTTGCGTTGTTGTGGAACCCTCGAGAGCGAGCGCATTGTGACAAAGGCGCGTGGAGCCCGTCGCGAGGGAGCTGCGTTGTGATGAAGCTGCATAGCGCCCTGGGGATGAAGGTCTGCAGAGCCCGCGGCGAGGCAGTTCCTTGGGGATGAAGGACTGTGGAACCCGTCGTTGGGGAGTTCCACTGGGATGAAGCCTGCAGAGCCCCACCAAGAGGTATGTGGCGTCCGGGCCGTGGGCTCCCAGGGCCCTGGGGAGCCCGAGGTTTTGCAGTGCTGAGCGGTGTTGGCTGGCGTGGTGGATGAAGAGCTGTACCGGAGATGACCTCTCTTTTTAGGGTCACTTCTTGGTGACTAGCTTTTGGATGGCTCGCCAGGGGAGCCTCTTGGAGTTTTATCCTTCTACAATTCCTGATGATTGAGTTTTTGAAAAGGGACCTGAAGCAAACCTTTGACGCCCCGCAGCCCTTTTGGACCTTGGTGGTTCCTGTGTGCCCGCAGTGAGATGAGAGGCTGTGTCTTTAAGAGGCACAATTAAGCAAGTGTGTTTTTCTCCTGCTCTCCAGAAGTAGTTACTAGGTTTGAGGGATCAGTTAGCTGATCCAGCATGACAGATGGATGCAATGTTTTTGTCTGTGACTAAACCTATAGAGGTTGCATAAATAACTTGGAGGTAAATGTTCTGATTTCATTGTGTGTTTACAGGTGGCTGTGTATATACTTAAAAAACCCCACAAAACTAAAAATCTCCCTGGTGATCCTCTGCCATAAACCTTTCCCTTTTGGTATCTCTGTCCTGATTTCTCCGAGTGACTCTTGCTAACAAAGCTGTGAGTTTAGCCTGCTGTCCATGAAGTGTCTTGAGCCCTTCTGGAAGGCAGCTTCGAGCTGATTCCAGGCTGTTGTCTGCAGAGGTCCAGGAGAGCTCTGAGTGCCAGCAGGGATGGTTGTTGTCCCAGCCAGCGGCTGGCTTACGGTGGGAGGGTGACTCATGGGGTGGCACGTTCATCTCTCTGGCTGGCAGAACCTGATATCTTGGTATCCAGTTCTCTGGTGCAGATAGCTCGTGTTTATTTACTAATGGAGCTTGCTTAAGGTATTCAAATACTGCTCAAATGCCTCAAGTCGAAGATACAGCTTTGCATACCGGGAAGGTACCCGGAGCTATTTGTTAAGTGCTGGTTACATCGTCCTGGTTAGCAGCCCTGTCTGGGCAGCAGCGGGATGCTTCCTATGGGGTTTTATTTTACCAAATTGTGGACCTGTGTATCTCGTGCTTTTAAGCATTTGACTCCCGTCCTCTATTTCTCTGCAGTTACACTCGTATTATGTCTTTTCTTGGTAATTCACTGTGGCATTTCAGCTGCTTGCTGAACTTAGGCACTAGAGGTAGTGGCTGGATGTGAAGTTATGGGCTTCAGAGGATTGGTGTGTGCTTAGCAGTAGGCCAACGGGAAACCTCCTGGATCGGCAGGAAATCCTGGGCTGTTGTTGTCTACTGTAACGAGCCAAGGTTCCTGCTGAGACCCCTGCTGAAAGCAGCCTACCCTAAACCATGGTTCAACGGTGAAGTGCCCCTGGGAGCAACTGCAGCCGTCCAGAATCACTGGAGCAGGTCTTAACCTACTCAAGATCTTATCTAATGCCGGCAGGCTGCAACTGCTGTGTGGCAACTGCATTTCTGCAGAGGGAGGAGTGTCTGGGGGAACTTAAATGTCCTTATTAAGAGGTTTCCAGGCTGACTTCTGGGAGCATTTTTGCCATTGCCTTTTTTTTTTTTTTTTTTGTAAACAACCACCTAAACTGCTTGGTGGTTGAGTTGCATTGCGCTCGGAGCTAATTTATAAACAAATACCGGCTGAAATACAAAAAGGAATGACTGTTTATAAAATAGTTTGCCTGTGAAACCAGTTTCTACGTAAACAGTTTTTACATAGATTCTTGTGATGTTGATGTCACAGGGCATCAGTGGAGATCTTTACCAGAGTCATTAACAAGTCTTGACTGCTCATTTTAAATGGCTGCATTTAGCCATAAGGAAGGATAGGCTTTTTAACAGCTAATCTGGGCTGTCAATATGGTGTATGTGTTGTGATTTGTGTGTTTGGGTTTTGTTTGTTTTGCCCCGATGACTGTGTCCAAAACCAACCAGTGATACTGGATGGAGGAGAAGAACTGTTCAAGAGAGGTGTCCACACTGGCCACCCATGATCTCCAGCAGGCATGAATATGAGCTTTTTTGGGTGGTGGACAGAGTAAATTTTACACCCAAGACAATAAAAAAAAATTGCAAACTAAACTCCAACCTTCTAAAGGAAATCCAGCATTAAAAGAAACAAAAACAAAATCCCATCCAAAAATCACAGGTCCCATAGCTATGAGGAGCATGGTGAAGATAAAAACCCGATGCTGCAATCTGCCGTGGATAAGAGCAGGGTGGACAGTTTGGCTGTGCTTGTGGTGTACTTTCGAGGTTAGCAGGTGCCATTTTGCTCTCAGACTTCCTCTGTAAAAGCAAACATTATTAAACAAACACTGGCCTGTATTTCTCCCATGCAGAACTAGTTATGTTTTGGGCTCTCCAGAATGTCCACATGGCAGATCTGTTGATGCCTTGGAGCCATTTCTGATGGGAGGTTTTATAAAAGCCAACTGCAGAACTCCAGACTATTTCCCACACACTTGAGGGGGATTAGCTAATGCTTCAGTGCTGTGCTTCAGTGATGAAGAACAATGTTGTCATATTGTTGGCAGAGTTAGCCTTGGACTGGAAAATCCATTGAGCAAGGATATTATTGGTTCTTGGCTCTGCTGTACCATTTCATGGGTAGTCTTAGGCAATGACTGGTCATAAGAGGGGATCCATAAAGGATTTATACAGCCTGGACATCCAGCTTTAGTCCTCAAGACCTCTGCTTAGCTTCTGGCAGGTCCTTGAGGTGCTGACACGAAGTGGCCTGTGGCTGGCAAGTGTGCACAAACCCTTCACACTAAGAAACGCCTGTTTTCAACACTCTGACCAGCTTTGTGCTGAGCCTCAAACTAAGGAACCTGAAAAAGTGAACCAGTTCCAGTCCTTGTGCAGAGACTTACCCCTATCGAGCAGTAGCTGAAAGGAGGGCGGCGTGGAAAGTGGCTGACTAAGCACAGAGTCTGCTGGGAACTGCATTTTGTGCAGATCAGATAGAAAACAGGAGGAGAGGAATTACCATCCTGCGCTGTAGCACTTGTTAACCGGAGCAGGGGGCCCAGGAGCTGGCCCCTAAGCCTTGTCAGCTCTGGAGTAGTGGGGCTCTTTGCCTGCTGATGAGCTTGCAGGGTTTAGCACCTTTGATTATCTCCATGACCTTCTTGGTCCCTGCTGGGATCCAACGTGACCTGTTAACCCAGAATTTGTTACTGGGGAGCTAAAACCGGCTGGCACACAGGTCTCTGGGCTACATGAGCTGTGTGTCACGGGGTGTAGGAGTGAGCAAACCACTGCGGGAGCCAACAATAAAACGAGAGGCAACATGCACCCAGTGATACAGATGAACCAGTTTTGCAGACTAGTTGTGTGTCTGTGGAGGTTGTGTGGGGCCAGCCAAGAGAATGGAAAATCAGGTGTTTGGAGGGGTAGCAGTAGATATTAATATCAGTAGATATTAATGCCTTAAAACAGATGTTAGAGATGTTCACAGACCCATGAGAAGCCTCTGTGCTCTCTCTGCTCTCTGTGAAGCAGACTGTGGTCCAGCTGACTCGTGCCAGGTCCCTTCCACCTCCCATCATCTGTGACTTGCTTCAGCTCCGGAGTTTGTGTCTGCTGTTTTTGACATATTTCATGCTGGGAACTCCTCAACTCGTGGTGGCCAGAGGTTAACTCAGCCGAGAGCTGGCTTCCACTGAAATGTGCCTACTTTCTCAAGACTAGGTTTGTGGTTTTAACAGATGTCTAATTCTCTTTTCCCTCTAGGCCAGGGAGGTTAATTGGAGGAAAGTGACTGTACATCGGGCCCAAGAGCCTCCTACAGAGATACTTGGCACAAATAAATCAGCCTATTTTTGATGAATAACAAGGCCCCAAAGGCTCTAGTTCTTGCTGCCTGCACAAATTGCAGGTATAAATTTCACAGCTGATCACAGGGACTCCAGAATTCAATTAACTCTCAGCTCATTTGAAAAAAAAAAAAATGCTGCCTGCCTATTTAATTATGAGTGTCACTGATACTACACATGCTGTTCAGGAAAACTCCAATTAATAAAGCATTGCATCATTAATATGAGTGACAGCATGAAGCCTCTGACTCTCTGAGGGTTCTGGCTTGACCCTCTGCAATGACAGACTTGGGATTTATTTGAAATGGGAATCCTTTTCTTCAGGTTTGGGTGACGCTGAGGGGGCTCTTGAGATTGTCTCCGTGCTTTGCAGGCTGTTCTGGATGCCCTGTTTTGGGTGGTTCTTGGGATGTAATGTAGTGCTGGCCACTGATGATTTAGACCTTCTGGTACGTGGGGAACCTTCTGGGGTCCGTGATATTGGGGATGGGGCTGCACAGAGATGCAGGAGGCAGAAATCTGCAGAGATTAACATGTGTAAGGCACGGTGAGAAGGCGGCAGCAACATTGTTCTTGCACTGCCTTTACCACATTAAAGCTCATTTCACTGCCAGGAAGGGTGTTAACCAAAGCTGTACAAATAACCACATTTCTGCAGAATGTTTCATTTTCAAGTGTTCTTGATTTAAATTTAGCTCAGTCTCAAAGATCTATCAATAAACAGACACGTTTCATTTTGACTTTCTAACATGTCTTTCATTTTAAGCCCAAATTGATCTGATCCGGTCATTCCATGCCTCTGCTTGTGCCCATCCTGCTTCTGCCTTGATTTCACACCTTGCAGGTTGTGTTATTGGATGCGGTCTCCATTTCTGCACCTGCATCCTTTGCAGACCTTCCTTTGGGAGGGTGTCTGTGCCAAATGGCTCTGGCCACAACTGGAGTAACAGAATGACAAACAAAAGGTATTTGGCCTGTTCTCCCTGAACTGTGTCTGTAGTCACTATGTTTAACCCATGAGAATCACAGTGTAGCATTTTCTTTACTCATTCTTCACTATCCAGTTTGTCCCTCAGCTTTCTGAATAATACTGAACTCTGCTTTCTCTTCACTCCACTACTTTTTTCTTCCCTGAGCAGCTCTGTTCCTGACTACAGCAGTCTTCTTTCCAGCAGTGGCAAAAACAATCTCGCTGCTCTAGCCAGAGGCAGATGTCACCCCAGATTAGATGTCATGGCTCCATCTCTGCTCCAGTTCCCTGCATCTCTCTGGGATTTCCACACTAGCCACCAGTGCATTCAGGAAATGTGTGTCCAGATGTTGCTGCAAAATGCTGGTAGTCCTTTTGATTGCCTCAGCTTTCTCCAGTCCTTTCATAACCAGGCCTTGTTGCCCCTGTTCTACGTGCTGCTGTTCCCTGTTGTTGGTCAGAGCTGCAGCTTTCACTGCCTGTTTGTCACATTTGAGTAGAACAAGTTCACTGTTTGCTTTCAGGCACAGGCTCGTCATCCAATAAATGCCTGTAGGACCACCTCTCCTGTCCACAGGATTATCTTAAAGCCAAAACCAGAAGAGAAGCTTTCCCACTCTCTCTCTCTCTCTCACGGCTCTGCATTTCTGGTCCAGCTTTAGCAGCTACTGTAGTGCTGGAAGAGGGAGTGGGTGTTTTGTTCGAGTTTATTTTTGCAGTGAGGAGCTGCTCAAGCCTTAGATTTGTTCAAGGGTTTTAGTTAGACTATCATTTCTGACACTAGTGAGAGTTCAGATTTAAAACTATTCTTGAGCTGATGCAATCTGCAAACAACTGGCTGCTACCCGAGGACTGCTCCTTTCATACTACCCACTTTCATTTTGTACTTACTTTGTTCCCCTGGTGCTTCATCTTTAGCTGAAAAAAGTTTTTGTCCTGGGCCTGGAGCTACATGTCTCGTACTTGTACAGCCTGAGGCTTAACAGGACTCTTACTGATGACATGGGGCCTTGGGCATCGCTGAACCACAGCTCCTGGATTCAAACTCTGTTGCTTTGCCCTGCCTGTGCAGTGCAAGCCTGTGCTGTCAGTAGGTCACAGCTGGCTGTGACCAAATTCTCCTGAGACTCGGGCGAAAAAACGGTGTTAAGTGACTGTAACCCACTTGAATCAGCATGGGCATGGTGGTTGCTGCTACAGCCCTTGGGTGGCAACTTCTAGTTCTCCTGCTCCAGCTGTGCAAGCTCTGGAGACCACAGATTCCTGCCTCGCTTTCTGAGCTGGGACTTGGTGGCTGCAAAACAGTGCTCGTCTTGGAGAAAGTGGCTTAAAGTCGATGGAGACAAGGGGGTTGGATGGGTGATGGAAAAGCTAAGGTTGTTCTTGTTTTCATTCTCTGTGTGGGTCTCCACAAAGCTCACTGTCTTCTAACTGTTGGCTTTCATTTGCAAAGTAAGGATAGCCCTGTAACCCTCAGGAACGTGTGAACTTTAATTGTGAATAGTGAGCACAGTATGTACAGCAGTTGCCAGTGATGTAGCAGAATTGGGCTCCAGTCGTTGTTTTGACAGAAGTGTGATATTTAGGCTGCCTGTGGGAGGTTTTGCCAACTCCAGAACCTGATCAAACAGTTTTGCAAGGTTTTGATTGTTATACAGTGAAACTGCAGTGAAAGAAATGTGGTCGCGCTTCCTGACCAGCTGCAGCTGGGCATCGGGGTTGTTGCCATTACTTGTCTTACATGACTACAGGGCCAGAGCACTGACTTTTCCTGCTGTCTTGTCATCTTCTGGCTACCTGTGGGAGCAGAGGGACAAGTAAGGGTTGTGAGCCACTTTAATCTGTGCCCCTGGAGCAGCATTGAGGTAGCGTGGTAGTGGAGCTGCGATGTTGTTTATCCATCTTCCTGCAAAGCACTGCTCATCTGCAGTGGAATTCCTTGTCATGCTGGAGGAAATGGAATGTGAGCCTGCAGTACAGCGATGTGCAGATAACGGGACCTCCCCCTGTGAAAGGCTGAAAGCCTCTAGAATTCCTGCCTCTAGCTGTCCTGGCTTTGAAGTTGGACTCTTGGGTGCCAGCCTTGGGAAGGTGTCAACTTCATCCTGAAAGCGGATTTCCTATGCTTAAAAGGCTCCTTTTGGCTTCTTCACGCTCTCTTCCCTTCTTTGAAACACTCAAACCCCAGTGCAGTGGGCACCCTCGCTGCTGTAGCTGTGTCTGGCCCTGGCAGGGAGTGCTGGTGCAGTCTGTGGTGGTAAATGCAGCTGGGGGATGAGGTGCTGCCCCTCACCCTGACTGGGGTGCCAAGTCCTCACCCCCTCACTATGACCCTGTGCTGCCTTGTTCCCTGCATCTGTCAGCCTCAGGGCAGCTTGTTCTCTTTGCAAGGCATGGCCCTTTTATCAGCACAGCCCACAGGCAAAAGGCATAACTGTTTTGTTTGTCTGAGAGTGGGGAAAAAAAAAAAAGGCTCTTTGTTCCCTGTGTAATAAGCCTTGGCCCGAGGGAATTCAGGAGCCAACTTTTGGCACTCATAGTGCCTTTTATGTATTAGTGAGCTGTTTGGTGCAGGGACACCCTGCTTACTTTCTGTGTTTTATTGAATATTAGGTGGGTGTTTCACACTAGTGTATTCCCTTCACCCTTTCACGTCCTCTGAAGATCTTTTAAACTCTTGAAAAGGATGAGGAATCCTCCAGAGTGCTTCACATCCGTGCAACCGCTGTGTACTCCTCCCATGGGACCCGTGGATAAGGGTTCTGTGGCCACTGGAGGTTTGCAGCCTCCTGTTTGGAAACCTTCCCTGTACAGTGTGTGGGAGTGTGTGGCTCAGCAGGGAATCAAGACCTGCAGCATCCCGGGATTTACCAGTTTGCACTGCTGTGGAAGTATGTCCTCAGCACTGAACAGAATATTCAGCCCTGGCTTTAAGGGAATACCAGTAACACTTGCTGTACCAAGATCAGGTTGTACCCTTTAACAGGCTGGGAGAAGGAGACACATGCTCCACATCAGGTGCTTTTTTCCTTTGGTTTTATGCTATTTACTACTCCAGGTGTAATTTAAATAACATCAGCTCTGAGCACTATTAACCAAGTTCCACCAGAGCAACCCCTGTGTGACTGCAGCTGATAAGCACCACAGAATGATAAGCTAGACTTGAGCTATCCCAGAAACCTGGAATTCTGCTTTGGTTTGGCATCAAATGCAGAGGCTGATCTGAACCTGGAGGATCGAAATCCAAAGCATGTGAGCCCTGGCTTTCCTGGGGGGCTCCTAAAACTTCTTCTCCTGTGTTGAGATTGATCTCCAGGTACTCACTTTTATTTTCAGCATTGTGTTCCGACCCCAACCTGAAATCAGGTTTGAGGGGTTGAAGGTCTGAGGGGTTGAAGCCTGCCCTCTGTGTTCCCTGACCAGCTGCACACTTAAGCTATGCATATACTTTTTTCTTTACATATCTGCTTATTCTAATTAGGATCAACCTCTAGATGAAATAAAACTGACTTGAGTACTTTCCCAAACTGTGAGGGTTTGAGTTTTGATGAAGTGTGGTGCATTTCTCTGTAACGTTTCCGCAGCTCTGTGGTATCTGGCTTCAGCTGGGATCAACAGCAAAGGTGACAAAATAAAGGAGGAGTGGCTGTTTTCGGGCTTTTCCAAGCCTAACAAAGAAAATAAGAAAGTAAGAGGGCCTGTTGTTAGCTGGAGTGTTTTCTTACCTCACTGTGTAACAATCTGCCTTGAAGGAATCCAGTGGTCCAGATGAGCACAGAGCACCTTTTTCATCCATCCCCTTGGGGAAGCTCTGTCAGGATTATCAGGGGACTTTATTTGAAATCTTAACCTCTGTATTTGAGGCATTTGGCCCTTTAGATAAAGTGCTGAGGAAGGCACACATTGAGACTTCTCACACCGCC